>UCOJ01001068.1:0-45320 GCA_900474305.1 Cecidostiba fungosa | reverse complement strand
ATTTTCCCTCTTTCAAACTTCGCGCTTTTGTTTGACGCGTCCATGACATTACACTTATAAACTGAACGTTGTTCTTATGAAAATATTACTACCACTTTCTCTAAAGTGCGTCACAACATTTATAATAAAGATTTTTGTGTGCTTCGGAGATATGATTTAAATTTCCCGGTCTCTCCAGTCTGTCATTCTGCCAGACTCCACATGTAAACGCGGCCTAAAGGAGCGTCCATGAAAATCGTGCTTGATGCGTTTGCGCATCACACGCCTGCCTGATGTTGCCTTCGATATATTGCGCGGTGCGATTGCAAAAAGTGAGCGCGGCGCACAGTGGAAGGAGCGAGTTTTCAAAATGGCGACTACGGAGCAAGTGCCGGCCGCAAGCAACGAGGTCCCCATCAGCCTAAACTCAGACAACGCGGTAAGTCCTTCATTTTCGTCGATCTCGACACTTTCCACTTTCAACCCCCATATCGTGTATTCCAAGCCTTCGATTCATTGCTGCAATTGTGCACACGTAGTTGGTATATTAAGTACATACATACATACATACATGCTCGACGTTCTCGTACGACGACGTACATCTACGTCAAAGGAATTATCTTTGTCTCGTTGAGAGCGAAAGGTTACCACAAGCACGTTTCGGAGTAGCTACAATCATAGGGGCTCGTCGTCGGGTAAAAGAGGTATCCTTCACTATCTATAGGTAAGCGCGATGCTGGGACAGAAAGGGTTATGATTGGACCCGCTTTTCATTGATTCGTCGGTTTGGCTCGGTGAGATGGTGAGAAAGCAATGCCGCATTCACGCATACTTGTACACGCGCGCTACATTATGTACCTATATATATTACTATACTTGTGTAGCTATCTATATAGGTATAGCTGTATGTACATTGAGCGAGAAAGAGACAGAGTGAGAACCGGTGCGGGACATAGATGAGACGCACAGCGTAGACGCGCTCTTTTTGGCGGGCACGTGGTGCGCGAGTCGAACATCCGTTATGCACTGCTGTGTGCTAGCTCGTGGCGGTCCTACTTGTTCCTTCTTCCCTCAACGCTGACCGGCACCCACGCGAGACACCACGCGACCATCAACAGCCAAGACTCATTTTACTCTGAGGAAACTGCCAGTTGTTGTTACAAGTGACACGCATGAATAATATCGTTGAGTATCGTTCTTGGGAGGTGCTTTCTTTTATACTTTGTACCTGATGGGATGATTTTGTAATGAGCTGTAGGTAGTAGGGAAGATGCCTGTTTTATAGGGGAAGTTTACGCTTCTGATAAGAGGGGAGGGAGGATCGAATTTTTGTGGTGCAGATGCTTAGATATAGCTATATATATATATATATGATGAGTTTAATGTTCACACCATCAGTTTATTTTTTAATTATCTTGCAGACATCAAAAATGGAAAGCATGGACGTTGTTGAACCTGCAAACTCAGTGGCAGCCATCAAGGAGGCACCAGCGACAAACTGCAAAGATTCAGTGGCTGTCGATGACATGACCTCAAGAGATTACTATTTTGACTCCTATGCTCACTATGGCATCCATGAGGAAATGTTGAAGGATGAGGTGCGAACAGTAACATATCGTAACTCCATGTATCACAACAAGCATCTCTTCAAGGGAAAAATTGTATTGGATATTGGTTGTGGTACTGGAATCCTCTCGATGTTTGCTGCTAAGGCTGGAGCTGCAAAAGTCATTGGCATCGAGTGCTCCAACATTGTAGAGTACGCAAAGAAGATAGTTGAGGCTAATCATCTGTCAGATGTTATCACTATATTGAAAGGAAAGGTGGAAGAAGTTACCCTACCTGATGGCATTGAAAAAGTTGACATTATCATTTCCGAGTGGATGGGATACTGCTTATTTTACGAATCCATGTTGGACACTGTACTCTTTGCCAGAGATAAATGGCTTTGTTCGGATGGCATGCTGTTTCCTGACAAGGCAACACTGTATATTTGTGGAATCGAGGACAGGCAGTACAAGGATGAGAAGATCAACTGGTGGGATGATGTCTATGGTTTTGATATGAGCAGCATACGAAAAGTTGCCATCAGTGAACCTCTAGTCGATGTTGTTGACCCAAAACAGGTTAGTGAATACAGCTCAAATTCATTTTTTAACTTCAAATTTTTTTGATAATTAACCAACGCTATTTTAATCTTTTCAGGTCGTGACCAATTCATGTCTAATTAAAGAAGTGGATCTGTACACTGTGACCAAGAATGATCTGACCTTCACGTCACCATTCGCCTTGCAGGTGCGCAGGAACGACTACGTCCAGGCCCTCGTCACCTTCTTTAACATTGAATTCACCAAGTGCCACAAGCGCATGGGATTCAGCACCGCCCCCGAGTCCCAGTATACGCACTGGAAGCAGACCGTTTTCTACTTTGATGAATATATGACAGTGAAGAAGGGCGAGGAGATCTATGGCTCGTTTTCGATGGAGCCGAATGCGCGAAACTACCGTGACCTCGACTTCACGATCGAGATCGACTTCAAGGGCGAATTGGGACAGATACACGAAAGCAACCACTACCGTATGCGCTGATACCGATCAGCCAACAATATTGACGCCGTGTAGTCATTTTTCAAAAAGAAAGAAAAACATGACCGCGAGATATTCTAAACTGTATGTAATTGCCGATGGATGCTGTAATCGAGGATAAACTGAAAAAAAAAATGCTAATCGACCGAAGGGAGGACAAAGAAAAAAAAGAAAAACTAGAGTTCTAAATGACTTTATTCGTCCGTTCGCGTCTGTCAGCAATTGCTGCTGGTCGCCGTTGCCATTGCTGCAATTATATATATATATCATTTTTTTTACATTGATGGAGAGATTTTGATTCTCTTCTCTTGGGTGCAGTCTTTCGAAATACTTCCAATGCGATCACAATAGATGTACGCCGATGATTCCTCAGTATTCTTTTGTGAGCACGATCAAATGCCTTGTCCTTTTTTAGCCCGTTAAGAGAATTGTATTCCGATTTTCAAACTAGCGTTTCCGAAAAATTTTACCTTGCCGAAGTTTATTGTAAAGCGATTGTTCCGATTTTCTCTTAGTTCTAAATCTTCGCGTACTCTATATATTATATAAATTAACAATTGACTTTAGATAATGAATTTTTGTTATAATTTTATCCTTTCAAATACATCGATTATATAAACACAAGATCTCTGCTTTTTTTCATGTTTTAAATACTAACAGATGCATGCAGTGCATAAAATATCAAATATTAATTTATACCAAAATTAAAATACGTGAATCCCGCTATATACAGTATCAAGTAGGTATGTAAGCGAGGAGTTTCTCGTTTTTATATTTAATTATTGATAACTTAATATACTCACTAGTGGGTAAATGACGATTTTATGAATCCATGATTCTAAATGACATTTGATCGTTTGTCACACAAGAATTATACGAGTAAAATAGACTAATATTATTTATTCGCCGTCTGGATTGTGGCCTCTATAACGAGACGATAACGACAACATTGTACCATGGGACTTGTAATACAAACTACATTGCCGTACAATAGTAATAAAATTATTATTATCTTTGCTACAAACATGTTTCCTTTTATTGTTTTGTCTTACTCACTTATTTTCATACAAATACAATCAACAATTAAAAATTAATGCTGCTACGTTGCTAGTCCTTTTAACGAGTTTGCTAGTTTCTGCGTTTTGTAGTCCGTTCTCAATTGTATAAAAGTCGAGAGAATCGATCGATCCAGTATGGCCTGTAAAAGAAATCTAATTTAACAATCACACTTTGAATAGAAATACCAGAGTATATGATAAACACTCATCCTTACAAGTTGATCTCCAGAACACACTTGCTTAAGGTTCTCTGGCTTTACAAGCAGTAAATTACACAATGCATGTAGCGTGTCAAAAAGCGTCGTAACTAGAGGTACACCGAGTTCTTTAACGCACTTTCTGTACTCATTCATGTCGCAGATAGCACACATGGCTCCAGCTGAATTGAACTGGAACTGTTGCAAGTGTTCGTAGATTACCCTATGGAAACGTACTCCCAACTCCGTGAGCACGTTCTCGAGACTCTTACCGTCGAGTCGGTCCCTTATATGTTTGATCATACCCGAGACGTACTGGCAAACCGTGAGACAAGCCGGTGTATTGAGAGTATCGACCATTTCGGTCTCAGGCTTGAAGTCCGTTTTGCGCTGCTCCGTCTGCAAGTAGATCTTGACCCAACCGACTATCGCATTGATGCTACGATCAAGACCTGTGTCGATCTTTGACTCGATTTGCTCCAAGGCAAATTTTTTCTTTGCCATGCAGTCGCCGTGCTTTGGCGTTGATCTGAAAAATTATAGATTATAGTCGCGACTGATTGACTGCACTACTCCAAAAGGTAAGTATTTTGAAGCGATAAATCTGCTTAATTAAATCTTACATAATAAGAGGTAGTAGATCACCGCTGAACTGCTCTTCCAGCAACTTGATAATAACATTGCACTGTCTAACCACAGTAAAGAAGTGAATCTCCGGTTGCGTCCTGCTCTCGGGTATCGGTACGCACTGAAGTCCCAATTCCAATGCATAATCAACGTGTTCATTGACCAGATACTGCAACATCGTCTCGAGTATTTGCGTAGCATTTATGGGTAAGTCTGAAGTTTGTGACAGTAGCGAGCACCTTTGCAATGCAGTTTTGCTTCTTTGAAGGAGAGCTATCGCAAGCTCCTCAGAGAGGAAGGTTTCCCCACCATAGTCTTCAATGTTAGCGATGTTGATATTGGTGCGCGTACTCAACACTGCTTGCAGGTCGCGTTTGAGCTCCTGGAACCCACCACTTTGCAGCTGCTTCTTCTGGTGGTTCTTTGATTCGTAGTATTGAATGAGAAGGGTTGCCGACTTTTCTCTCAGAGCTTTAATTTCGACTCTGGAATTATGGTTTGCATTAATAAATATATTATTAACTTTACCTGGCAATAATGTTTGAAATAGAGAAACTTACGTTATGTAGGCATCCAAATGTTTTTGAAAAATATTCCTGGTCAGCTTTGGTAGGTATGTATCATCAGTACCCATATCAAACCTTTTCAGGTCACCGGAAAGCTTAACAGTTTTCATATACAGATCATACAAATTCTTAAGATACTTTTCCGTATCAGTCCTATCTGCCAATTTAGCGACAGCATATTTCTGTATCCTCAAGTGATATATATTTAGAACAAACTTTGCCATCACTTTTTCTGGATTGGAGAAAACCTGCTCTATGAGTTTGTGATTTTTCGTGCACATTGGTAAAACTTCCTGGAAAACATCTTTTCCCCCAAAAGAGCTCATTTGACTTTGTTCTATGAAGGCATTTATACACTGTGAGTAGCCTTTGAATTGTGACAATACAGAGGCAAGTTTTTTCATACGGGGAGCATCCTCGGCACCCTGTGCTCTTACAAACTCTTCAATGAGGTTCCTCTCAATCTCATCGTATTTTGCAGCAATCTTCTTCTTGGCATTATCAAACTTTTCTGATGGAAGCTCTTGGGCAATCACGTGAAGTTTTTGAATGACGTCTGCTGCTTCATCCAACTGAAGAAATTATTAATCATTCAATGAAATGGTACAATAAAATACACTTAGTTATTTTGAATTGTTGCAATAAACCTTACAGATGCTTTATCTGTGAAAATAGGATCAGTCAATGGACCAGGTGTCAAGAATTCAGAAAAGTGCCTCATGAGTTTTTGTGCTTCCACTGCTCTGGACCTAGGAGTATTAACGCTTTCCAACTGCTCTCCTAAGTGAAGAACTTTGGTAGCAACAAAGTTGATTCTCTCATCCAATTGATGAAACGTGTCTATGGATTTTCTATTCCTTTCCTGGAGATCTAGTATTTCCATTGAATGCCTGGTCTCCTCCTCCTTCAGCAATGTCTCCAACTTGTCACATTTTTTTTGTTGTCTCTCCTCCAGCACCTTCAGGTCCTTGATGGCTTGCAAAAAAGTTTCATGCACCAGAACAGGGTCAAAAAAACCTGCAATTCCATCTTTGGTAGTATCATTAACTGTTCTCCAAGCGAGTCTCTCAACAAACTCTTCAGGATCAAAGGGTTCCTGCAAACACAATTAATGATTGCATGACAATAATCTGACTAAGCTGCTTGCTCCAAAACAGAAACCACCAACCTGTTCGAGCTCCTTCATATACTGTTGCATCATTTTGATGGCCTTTTCTTGTATAAATCAACAACCAATAAACAAAAGCCCACTCACCCTCGCCACGCCTGAATACAGATGAAAAAAAAAAGAAAAGAAAAGAAAATAAACGTAAGTAAAGGTTAGGATGAAATATATTATAATACCTACTGTTATCAATTATCGGGCTCCGTCTGCTAACTGCTCAATAACAATAAACACATGGCGCGGCCGTCATTTTCACATCGGGATAGTTGGCGAAATTCCGTCATAGACGCATAACTTTAGATTGAGAAGTAGACAGTTTTTCGCTATAGCGTTTGTCAAAATAAACGAAGAGGAGATAAGATAAGTAGGCATTTAGGTAAGTACCTATAGTTATACCTATATATGAGCTGCACCGAAATTCGTGCCCAGCGATTCGCGAATTCGCGATTCAGCCTGCGGTGCGCGCGCAGCGTATCCTATTATACGTATGTATGTACTTTGGTATAGGTATATAGATATAGTACGTGTTATTTGAATAAAGTCTATCCACACTAGCGCTCCCAACGGGATTTGACCCCGCGTCTGGCTCCAAACTAAAATACCAGAGATGAGTACGCATGATCTCTGCTAATACCATAATATACACGGTGTTTCATCTGGTAAATGCACGGAAAAATCTTTCTGCTTCGTAATGTACTAACCTCTGTGTAGTCGCAGCGGTGTCGACTCGCGGGGGGGCGTCGGAGCATAGCAGACGTCAAGAAAGCGAGATAGCGAAATTAAAATTTATGTTGACGTGTGTGTTAATGTGCGTCGTATTCGTGTGATCGTGTCACTGTCGCGCGGTGCGGGTCCAAGACTCCGTCCAAGTGTGCAGGATAGTGATAAGCTGCTTTCCGTGATGGACGTTATCGTTGTTGATCATCGCTGCGATTTCTAAATGAAAGATGTGGTCCTTCTTCAGTCGTGATCCTACCAAGGATTTTCCCTACGAGATCGGCGAACCAATTGACGGACTTGACAACAAGAGCATCTGGAGCCTGCACAAAGCTAAACGAAAGGTATATATACCTATATAATCGAACTGTTCAGCTTCACAGCTTAGAGAGCATAACCTAGTTTTTTGGGAAAATGTTTTGAACTGTCTTTTTTACGGGGGTGATGGCTGGTTGACGTTGACGATACTGGATCGTTAATTGCCGGAGGTTTTAATACTTATTGCTGGGCAGTGAAAGGAAATCATAAATAACTACTTGATATATGTGTATATATTTTTACCATTATATTCCACTAGGGAGCACTGACAGCAACAACAACAACAACAACAACAATTGGGACAGCCATAGGTGAGGACGTATCTGTCTTTGTCTTCCAAGTTAAACCTGGTGCAGAGTATCAGCTGGAAATTGCACGAGCTGCAGTAAAAAGACTGAAAACACTGCGACATCCAAGTATACTTGCTTATTTAGATAGTTTAGAGGTAGGTCAGACTTCTTAGCACTACACAAACTTATTATATTATTATTATAGACAACTTTTTTTGTACTTTTGATTGATTTTAATTTTGTGACTGCTATTCACAGACAGATAAAACAATTTATTTGGCTACAGAAAGGGTAGAGCCCCTTCATAATCGTCTTTCTAGAGTTGCTGATATTGGGGAAGGTAATAAGCGTGAGCTTTACTTATCCTGGGGTATATTTCAGATTACTGTAAGTACATTAGCAGCTCAAAGAGTATCTAACATTTGAACTTGTACTAATGTTTCGTGTTTTATTTGCAGAGAGCATTAAGCTTTTTAAACAATGATGGTAATCTGCGGCACAACAATGTTCACCTGTGGTCAGTATTTGTTAATGAAGAGAGCGGAGAGTGGAAGCTTGGCAGTGTGGAATACATGACAGCAGTTGATGCTCCTTATATATCACTACCTCAAGTGCTACAAGTTTACCGGCCGCCTGATGCCAAAGAAAACTGCAAACCAGTTACAAAATGGTTATTTATTCATCTTATGAACTTTGATACGTTTCCGCATATTTCTTCATGACGTCAATTAAACTAATTTTACTTCTCGCAGTTCCGTCGATGTGTGGGGTCTAGGTTGCCTTATATGGGAGGCTTTCAATGGACCTCTTACTGCAGCTGGAAATCTCGATGCCATGGACCAAGTGAGTAAAATCCTTAGTTCTGTCATAAAAAATAATTCTACTTTCAATTGTAAAACAAACATGGCGACTTGCAGATTCCAAAGCCCCTAGTAATGGTATACCAGGAGATGATCAGCAGCAAACCGGAGGTGCGTCCGAATCCGGCGGACATGATAGTGCGATGCCGCAGCAACGGTGGTTTCTTTAAAAACGACCTGGTAGATGCGCTTCTCTTCCTCGAAGAGATCCAGGTGAAAGAAAAGAACGAGAAGAGTCGCTTCTTCTCGCAGTTAACGGCCCAGCTTGACGCGTTTCCCGAAGGCGTAGGTCGCTACAAGATACTGCCTCAGTTGATCGCTGCCTACGAATACGGAGACGCTGGCAGTGCCGTCCTTCCACCGCTGCTGCAGCTAGGGAAGGCTTTGCCCGATGCTGAGTATCAGAAGCGCGTTGTGCCGTGTGTCGTCAAACTCTTCGCCTCAAATGATAGGGCTACAAGACTTAGACTGCTCCAGCAACTTGATAGATTTGTTAATCATTTACAGCCGGTCACTGTCAATGAAGCAATATTTCCGCAGGTAATGTAGCTTTTTCATTGATTTAATTATTGCTTATTGCTGTTGAAGGTTTTAAAAAAGCATTGTTATTTCTGCAGGTTGCTCGAGGTTTTCTAGATACGAATCCTGCGGTGAGAGAGCAAACTATAAAGTCAATAGTGCATTTGGCACCGAAATTAGATTATAACAATTTGAATGTCGAAGTTCTGAGGTATTTTGCAAAGCTTCAATCCAAAGACGAGCAGGGCGGCATCCGCACCAATACGACGGTGTGTCTCGGAAAAATCGCTCAACACTTGCATCCTCAAATTAGGCAGAAAGTCTTGATCGGCGCATTTATTCGAGGCACGCGCGATCCATTTCCACCTTCACGAAGCGCCAGTGTCCTGGCTCTCGCGGCGACGCAGCAGTACTTCCTTTTACAGGAAGTTGCCAACAAGATCTTGCCCGCGCTGTGTCCTCTGACTACGGACCCTGATAAGGGTGTTCGAGACAATGCGTTTCGCACGATACGAGGATTTTTGTCAAAGCTTGAGAGGGTATCAGAGGATCCTGGTCTTCGCGAATCGATGGGTCAGCACGGGACTTTCGTATTTTGCACAACTCGCGAATTTTTGTGCATTTATAAGGAATTTTACGTGGAAATTTTTTTTTTCTTGCAGAGGCCGATGTAAATACAGCTACCCCTAGTCTTAGTAATGCGGCGGCAACTTGGGCCGGTTGGGCTGTCACTGCCGTTACAGCCAAATTTTACCGTAGTCAGTCAGATACTCCAAAGTCATCGGCCCCGCACGGAACTTCGAGAATTTTGTTCAATAAGCCAGCTTCCTTAGGTATTTTTATTCATGTCCAGTTTTATTTCTTTTGTTTTTTTAATAATAATTATTTTAAAGAGTCTCATTATTTTATAATTTTGATAATTTGACTTTACAAGAAGAGAAGAATAAATAGTATATTTCGATACAAGTTCGAAAAAGTTGATCCTGACTTATCGCACGCGGATCGATAATAGCATTTCGATACTAGTACGAGATATGTGATTTATAGCATTGCGTGACATAAATCCGCACTTGTCAGGCCTATCCATGACATAAAGCAGTCTTTTCGCTCGGGCGCTAACTGCATGCTGCAATAATGGACTGCTTATGCCACGGATAGGCGTGGCAGCGGATTTATGCTAATCAATGCTGTAAAATAGCGTATGATACTCGCTACGCTCGGTCATCGCTAATACACGCCGTGCCGTAATGGACTATTTATTCCACCTGTATCGTAATATACTAAAATGTGTTAGCACCAATGCAGCCATTTCATTATGCCATTGTAATTCGGAAAGTATTATAAAAAAATGTACATCTATCATCACGTTACTGACAACTTTGTTAGATACCAGATAGTGTTGCAAAATTACCGACATTTGACGGACATTTCTTTTTTATGTATAGTTTATGTTGGTTGTTTTACCTCTGTATAGTTGCAATATGACCGTCAATTGGCGGAAATTTCTTTGTTGTGTATTTTTTGTTCATCAGATCACAACACTAATACGAGAGCAAATCAAATCCCACTAATGATGCGAATTGAATAACTTATTATTATCCCAACAGACTAACCAAATCATGAGAAAGAGCGCTACAAAAGGGCGGCCCATTAAACTTGCAGGTTTTTTTTCAGAACATGCTAGTAGTTCGCAGAGTAGCACGAGCACGACGGCGACGACGAGTAGTGCAACGAGTATGACCTCGCTGGACCACGACCACGAGCATGACACCCAAAACACGGCCAACACCAATTCCGACTGCGACTGGGATTGCTGGGATACCGGTGATTGGGGTGACATGGAGCAGCAGCCAGCTATCGCTGGTACGACTTCGACTGGTCTCACGACATCCGGACATTCGCCCAAGACGCACCATCACAGCAGCGAACAGTGGACTAGTTTGGAGGAAAAACCGGTGAGATGATTCTGTTCGGTTTATACCCGGGGGTATTCCTCCTCTAGTGTGGATTTTTTAAACATTTTTTATGCACCATTATAGGAAGAGGAAGCGGCCGAGGGACAAGCAGACAAGAGTGAGCCTTTGGAGTCTGCATGGGAGGATGGTGAATTCCAGCCTTTAGAAGATTTTCCGCATAATGACTCAAGTACGATCGCCATTTTAATCAAATTATTATTGTTAAATTGCGATTTATCAAATTTTATTTACAAATTTTGATTTGTTGTAGGCCCAAGCAGTACAAACAACAAACTTGAAGAGGCACGAAAGAAGAGGGACGAGCGCAGATTGGCGAGACAACGTCAAATGGAAGCTAAGAGAGCGGCGAAATTAGTGAACAGTGCTCCAGCTAATAAAATCTAATTAACTCAATCAAATTGCAATCGTTCATTGACAAATCGCAATTCATGATTATACATTTTTCTTTTGTGTAAAAATGACGTGTCGAGGTGAAAAAGGTGGAGGACACTCGGCCACACACAATGACTACTTGTGACGTGTTAATAAAAATGTTGACCATATCGTATCCATATCTCCATTGCCAATGACAAAGGATACTTTTATTAAGTCTTTTTACAAGGCTTCAAATGTTATGACAAAAAATACATTCATCCTGAACTTATCTAGTCGCTTATCATTACAACTCACACATAATCCCTAGTGCCGGTGTATCTCTCGGCATTTTTCTCCGCCAGTAGGATTACAAAAGGCTCATAAATTCAGCCTTTTTTGTACTCTTAAGTATAAAACAGTTTGCTTCTCACCTCACCGATATATGAAAGATACATTTTGTCAAATGTGAACTTTCAACAAAGAACGCTCAGATAGAAGCGTGGGTGCGCAATCATTGTCACAATCGTGACTGCTCCACCGGATTATCGTGTGGGAATCGCGCGTGCATGGAATTAGCGTTGCCGGGTTCACACTTAAAACCCAAGCTCTCATAGAAAGGAATGAGACGATCCTTGCATTCGAGGGTGATCTTGTAGCATTGCAGGCTCTTCGCTAGGTTTTTCACCGCCATAACGACAAGCTTGCCAAGCTGCTTGCCTCTGTAATCGCTATTCACCACGACGTCCTCCAAGTGTCCACGCTGTAATATTGAATATATAATAATATATGAGTTAATTTGTGAGCCGTGGCGACTAGTTATTTTGTAGATAAAAATCATGTAAAGATTGCTTTCGTATTTTCGTTGTATGATACGCGATTTTCTTTTTTAACTTTGTTACGAGATTTCAATGTGCATTCTAGACAATCTTTAGACAATCCAAATATGAAAGTATATGTACAAACCAGTCCACAACTGTGAATGAACTTCTGCTCGACTACAAGCGTAGCGCTGCCTATGACTTTTCCGCAGTTTAAATCTTCCACTACAATAACATAGTAGCCACCTGAAGTTTTCATTCCGTGAAATCGATCTGCAAAAGTATTAACGATGTAGACATAATTTTCAGATAACTTGATGCACCATTATGATTCTATAAATGAGCCAAAAATTGACACTCACTTAAAAATTGATCTTTGGTAATATTTCCTACGTCGGTTAACTGTCCCAAAAGCTGTAAAAAACCTAAAAAAAATTAAAATAAAATAAAAATAAACGATTTATGCGAATAACGAGCATGAACAGTGATTTGATTAAAATTGATTTGATACCTTTGTCAAAGTCTCTGCTGTTAAGAGGCCTGAAGATGAGTCCATCACCTCTCAATTGGTTAGCCACCCTTTCCAGTAAATTAGGATTGAATAGCTCCATTCCATCTACCTCAGATGAGATAGAAGCCTACAGAAAAAAACATTAATCAATAATTTGAATCATTGTACTAATGATTACATCTGCATGTGTGGCTTTTCGAAATAACGACTTGTGACTTATTTTGTGTTTTTGTAAAAAAGCGATTTTAACGTTCGCTCAAGCAATGCGTAAGATCGAAATGTTGGAGATATACCAATACAATCGTGGTACTAAATCTTAAAATCGTCTCTTCTTCTTTACGCATATATACCTGACAAATAACGAAACGTGCATATGTTAAGGGATAATTCCGGGAAGTACGCAGTTAAGTGTTGTGCGGGAACTTTAAAACTAAGCTATTTAACTATTACATGTATGCAAGAGCACTTTTGTATACTTTCATTTTAACTACATTTATTATCTCGTTTATCGTAAATTGCAACACAGTAGTGTATGTCGAATGTCGAATCTGTCATGTATCAGGATGAACTGCTGCATTAGCGAATTATAGCTATTAGCAATTAGACATTGTTGTCAAAGATGCTAGTAAATGTTGATATAAAAGTTACGCGCACAAAATAATTCCAAGTACGCTCAGGGTCCTGCAAAAAAATACATTTAACTTTTCCGGTGCATAATGCCACGTGCGCTTATGATCTGTCAGCGCGCAGTGTATATAGCGAGCTCGAGTCTATATGTCTGTATGGTCTATCGTTATTATACAAGCAGAATATAGATATAATAAAAATACAGCTTCAACATATATATATATACACATATGTACATATATAATATATATCATGGTCTAACCTGTGCACGAAAGCTGCCCATCACTATACACTGGTCCAGGTGCGACTGAGAAATAGGCTCGATTTCGTGGCCGCTGATATACCACTTACTGTATATATAAAAAATAAGGAGAGAAAGACCGGTTTTGCGCCTCCACCGAAACTGATGGTCTGACTGCGACTCCTGCGAGAAGAGCACTATACTTACTGCGACCACACTGTTTACTAGTGTTGCCTGCATTATTTGTGTAAGCAGCTGCGCGCGCACGCATCGGTATAACGTGCAGTATATACATACTACAGCTATTATAATGGGTATTTAATTAATAGATTTTTTAGAGGGACTCATACTTGTCTTGCATTTTTTTTCTTTAATTTTGTTTTTCTGTTTTTAATTGGTTATTCTATTTTTGCGGGTATATATATATAAATATACTTGCCTTCTGGAATTTAAATATTGATAATTGGAAATATATATACATACACGCGCATAAATCTCAGAACCCATACACCGATCCTCCTCCGATCGGTTGAAGCACTTGATCTACTGGAATTCTCAGAGCGCCTTGGGCGTAAGTATTATGGAATTTCGGAGCCGTCGCCAACCCGTCGCTGCGCACTTTCACCGGCGCTGCTACAGGACAACTCGATTGGTTGTGTTTGGTGCTCTTTTACGTATAATAAAGTGGTAGCGACCGATGACCTTCCTCTTATACTTAAATTACACACACACACACGACATATTATATGTACAAATATAAGTACATCCATAAATAATTGATTTCCTCGTGATGCGATTTACTTAGGCTTAGGATATCTCGGATGAGCTAGAATAATACAATGTGAATAAGAGATTCGCGATGGGAATTTCTGCTTTTGTTTATTATTCTTTATTTACACAATAACATAATCGCTTTTATGACACATATAGCCATAACGCCTGTAATCATAGAACCAAAAATTAAATGACTTATTATACGGGAAAAAATACAGAAAAAAGAAAATTAATTGACAAAAGCTATAAACCATCGACGCGCTGGCGCGCCTGATTTATATTCTAGTTGGTATAAAAATATTATATAGTAATTCTCGATGATATATCGATGACGCAATACACCGATGGACACAAAACTATAAAAGATTCTTTTTATTATTAGACTAAATATGGGGGAAGTAGGACGACTTTTATCGAGAGACTATTATCATAATTATTTTGATACAGTTTAAGGACCGTTGGCTATATCAAAAGACTCGAATTCAATGTATCCTTTTCTGTTTGAACATTCGCGCTTCGAAGATGGCGCGACATTGCATTTGATGATGCACACGTGGTCTGCACTTGTAAACATGCCCAAAAGTACACGTTACAATAAAGCTCCTACTCCGCGGTTATTATTATAGTATATATAGTATAGGTGACATTCGCGGCAATCGCGAACAGCGAGTATAACCTAAATCCGTTTTCTTATTATTGCAAAGATTTTTATAATTAATTGATGATATAGAACGCTTCATCGGTACCTTCGAATAGTAAAAAATTGACACAATGATTTCTGTACTAAATACGGTGGACACCGGTCACGAGGATATGATCCATGACGCGGAAATGGATTATTATGGACTGCGATTAGCTACGTGTTCCAGTGATCATTCGGTCAAAATCTTTGATTTAAAAAATGGATCGCAAAGTTTAGTCGCCGAGTTAAAGGGTCATCAAGGGCCCGTCTGGCAAATCGCTTGGGCCCATCCGAAGTATGGCAATCTACTTGCTTCTTGCAGTTACGACAGGTAAACATTGTAAATTTCTCTCGCCTCATATGCTGAAAGTTAATAATTTACATGCTATCTAGATTATTATTATTATAATAATTATCTTTTTTTCATCATCAAGTCTTATAATATTGTTGCTTTAATTATTTTTACACACACTATCACAGTTTGATAGTAGAACATTTCTCTTGTGTTTGTATGTTATGCGTACATGTAAATATTTCTTTTCAAGCTGATATTATACAGCTAGTGTGTTGCTTCAACACACTACCATAAGGTAATTTTTCAATTTATTTTAATGTTTCATTCACTACATTCTCAACATATTAAGTTTTTTTATTACAGAAAAGTCATCATATGGAAAGAACTCAACGAGTGGACAAAAATTTACGAGCACACAGTACACGATTCTTCTGTGAATTCTGTTGCATGGGCACCACATGAACTCGGACTTATCCTTGCATGTGGTAGTTCCGATGGTTCCATTTCTATTCTAATCAACAATGGAGACAATTGGGAAACACAAAAGATTCAAAATGCACACACCATTGGTTGTAATGCAGTATCCTGGTGTCCTGTGATCGAGCCTGTCTTTGACAATGTTTCACAGCAGAAGACACCAGTCAAGAGGTTGGCCTCTGCTGGTTGTGACAACATAGTCAAAATTTGGAAGGAAGAGGGTGACAAATGGATTGAGGAAACCAAATTAGAGGCTCACAGTGATTGGGTAAGCTTTCTTTCATGCATTTGCAAAAATATATTTATATAAACTTTAATGATAAACTACAATAACTTTTGTATAAAAAATTATTTTCAGGTACGTGATGTCGCGTGGGCTCCGGCAGTCGGACCACCGAGAGCAGCGCTTGCCTCCTGTTCCCAAGATCGTCGAGTAATAGTTTGGACGTCGACGGATTATGTCAGCTGGACGCCAAACATTCTCAACGTTTTCGACGATGTCGTGTGGAATGTCAGCTGGTCTCTCACTGGCGGAATTCTCGCGGTCAGTGGCGGCGACAACAAAGTGTCCTTGTGGCGTGAGAACACCGAGGGCCAATGGATTTGCATATCCGAACTTAACAAGGGTCAAGGAAACATCAACATTACCGACCAACGCGCTCTTTAAAAGCTCTAATAAAAGCTTAGACAAAGAAAACTGTTTTATAAATTCAAATGTTATAGAAGTAATTTGATTAAATATAAGTTTATATATATATTATTAAAAACATGTTTATTTTTCTTAGTTTTTATTTTTTTTTCTTCTAATTTATAAGATTTTGTATATTATAATATATATACAAAAAAAAATAATAATAAATAAAAAATAAACATTTTAATCTTGTGTATACAACGACGCTGTAAAAACGATATCTCTCTTAATTTTCGTGGAAGCTTCTTCCATTTTCTCTTTGAGAGCGGGATGTCCAATGATGATGGCTGCATTTCTAACGTCTTGTAATGTTTCGTTAAGTTGTTGAATACATCTCACGATTATGCCTTCTTGAATGTCAGTAAGTTTCATTATGTTGGCAAATGACATTTGACGAGCCCATTCGTATACGACGCGAATTAACTGGAAACTTGGCTGTGCTATTGGATCCAAATCGTATTTTTTTTCAATATTGACTAATTTATCGTAAACCTTTGTCATTTCTTTTTTTAACTGCAAGCAATATAATGCAAAAGATATATATGTATATTTTTTAAAGAAGCCATGGATTTATTTGATTTTATTAATGTTTTGTAATATTTAAAATTATTACAGACCTTGTTTAACCTGGGAATATCTTCATCTCTTTCTTCATCATTACTTCGATGTTGGAAAACCAAAGAAGACAGCATTGAAGCAATTTCTTCAGGTTGCCAGTTTGTGAGAACGTTGTCTAACACCAGCTCAGTCAAAAAGATCTCGTAAGTTCCCATTTCAAGAGCTACTCGACCTTTCAATGTAACTACAAATTTATAGAGTATTGAGACATAATTCTCTTAACTGTAGTGACCAAAAGTTATTTAGTAAATTTAAAATTTTACCTCTATCTTCATGATCAATGTAATTCAGTTCTTTCAAAACTTTAACTCTGCTTTCATACTCTGAATAATTTCCCAAATATTCATCACTAAGTCTTTTGAGTAACTCCTGCTTTTTCTGCTGCAGCTCTTTGTGTTTAAAGACTTGATAGAATTCTTGGTCAAAATTAGGCGTATCCACTAATCCATCTTGAATTTGTTGGAGCTTTTGGCATATGTGATTCAACAATGCCTCCTTATTCTGCAAATCTAGGTATTTTATTTCTAAGCACTGTATTTTGAGTTCTAAAAACGGTTGTATCACAGATAGATCATCTTGTACTGTTAAAGAAAGTTTGGCAAGTTCATTCATCGCTGTTACACAGGAAGTCCCAGGTGGTGCATCTCTGCGATAAAGATGGTTATTTTAATAAATACATAAAATAAAATACTTAACTAAAATTTTAATAATCAAACTTACTTAAATCTGGGTATTTGTCTCTTATCCCAGTCAGCTAAAATCATTTTGCAATTGACATTGGCTACATAGTTTGTCACTTCTACGATTGACCATCCCGGTAAAATTAAAATATCATGGGTAGGATTTTCAGTCGGCTGGTATAGTTGTCTATGCGTTAAACTAATAAGGTCGTGATACGTTTCGGTCTTATCGCTGGTTTTCGCCTCTGTCTCTTCCTTGTCATTTGTCAAGATAAATACTTTATAAAGAAGCTCTCGCGGCTTTTTCTGGAAACCCAGTAAGATGCCCAGTTTGTTGTAGTGATGACGATAAGAAATAAGAAGAACTCTTCCTTCGATCAAAGATTTGACAGCCTTCTTCCCCTCCAACATGGATGGTCGTAACTCTTTCCACAGAGTCACGTAGGTCTTGGCCAAGTCATAGAATTTCTCCATTTCTTTCTGATGCTCTCCCAGAGGTGGAGTTTCATTGATTTTCTGCGATATCTTTTCCAGCTCGTTTTTATTCTTCTCCTGACTGGACAGAGTTTTTACTTCCTTGAATGATCTGCGCATCATATCTCCAACTGAAATTGTTTCACTCAGACGTTTCAAATGTAGTATCATGGAATAGGTGACTTTGAATTTGGATTCCAAGTTCTGCGGAGCACCGAGAACCATGTCCATGAGATCTTTCTCAGACGGTACCTTTTTCTTGCAGAGAATTATCACAGTACCCGTTTCATCGTGACCTCGGCGACCAGCGCGACCAGCCATCTGAATATACTCGGTGGGTAAAAGATTCCTAAAGGAGCTACCGTCGAACTTTTCTATTGAGTCGAAGACGACGGTCTTGGCTGGCATATTTACACCCATGGCGAATGTTTCCGTTGCGAATAATACCTGTAATGTTACGAGTACAAATACAAACATATATATTTTAGTAACTTTGAAATTTTTTAATTTTTTATTCACCTTGACTATGCCCTTCTGGAAAAGCATCTCTACTATTTCTTTCAAAATAGGCAAAATGCCACTATGATGGACTCCAATTCCTAATTTCAATAATTTCTGCATTTTAAGGACCTGCGGCAATTGTGAGTCTGTACCCTTCAAATGTCGGATAGACTTCTTGAAGAATTCTCCCACATACCTTTGATCTGCATGGTTGAGCAAACTTTCCGTGAAAGCATCAGCAGTCTTGTCACAGCGGTTTCTCGACAAAGTAAAAATAACAACTGGCAATTTATCCTGCAATAAAATGTTTTAAATAATTCTCTATTCTTGGTTTGCCATATAATTGGATACTTTTTTAATATACAAAAAAATCTTATTCTCACTGTGCTTTGGAGATAATCCAGTAAGGTCACCCACATTCTTTTATCTTTTGCAGTAATCATCTGCTGTCTCACTTTATCTTCGAATCTGTCTTCCTCTTCTTTTGCCGCAGCAACCGAATCCAAAGTTTCTGCCGCACTCGCATTTTTCAACACAGAAGGGCTCATAGTTAAAGATGGTTTATGCTTTACTTGCTCCCGTTGATGTTGATATTTTGTTTGCTGGCTCTTTATTTGTTTTTCTAATTGCGCTTGCTGTGCCTCTTTTATACTAAACAGATTAATAAAATTAGTTTCCAGAGTCTAGAAAACTATCTTATAACAGCAAATTTCATTTTAATGCAAACATCTTACCTGCTTCTTATAAATTTGCCATCTTTATCGACGAGGAGAAATATTTTATCTTTAGTTTTTTTATCACATCCTGTATAGAGGTAATGCTGTAAGGGCACAGGTCTCTTTACTGTACTAATTACATACATTTTTCTTCTCTTTATTTGACCAACCCAGTGGGCAAACTCAAGTGGATTTGGAACTGTGGCTGATAACATTACAATATTTACAGTTGGAGGTAGAAGAATAATAACTTGCTCCCACACATGACCACGCTGAGAACAAATATAAATTTTAATGTGATAAAGTTTCTTTATATAATTTTTAATAATACCAGATACTTACATCTTCATTATTGATGTAATGCACTTCATCAAATATAACATATTCTACATCTCTTATAACTTCTGCAGCACAGTATAACATTGACTGTAGAATCTCTGTAGTCATAATAAGGCACGTTGCTGTTGGCTCAATTTGTAAATCTCCTGTGATGAGACCAACATTCTCAAATTTTTCTTTAAACTCTCTAAACTTTTGATTAGAAAGTGCTTTTATTGGGGATGTGTAAATAGTCCTAAAAGAAATTGAATAATTTGTCACAAGATTTTCAACCATGGTTTTGATGTAATAAAATATGTAAAACCTTGTCATATGTTTTTGGCTCATAGCTATTGCATATTCAGCAATTGTGGTTTTTCCAGCAGAAGTGTGAGCTGCAACAAAAACATCACACTGTTCTTCTAGCTTGAGAATAGCTTGCTTCTGAAAGGTATCAAGTTCATAGGGGAATGTCATGGCTGGATCTGATATTTTCTTGTCAAAATCATTAACAGGAATCATGATGTCTATCTGCTCGGCCCACTTTGTTTTCATGTTATATTTTGGAGCCTCGGATATTTTGAATACGGGTACTTTACTCTCCTTGAATGGCTCAATAAACTCATCCATAGTTGGCACATCAATCTTCTCATTTACATTACTATCCTTATTTTCTTCATTCTTTTCCTTATTGTTTTTAGTAGTAGACCAGAAAGCCAGAGAATGTCCTTCTTTGTCAATGACTGACATAAGATTAAAATTGACTTCTTTTTTTTCTGATTCTTTGACAGCATGACCCCTAGAATCTTTTGAATTTTTAGGGGTGCAATTATCAGACATAAACTCAATACCTGCACTGAATCCCTTTGCCAGAGTTTTCAAATTGTTTACAAAATCCACTTCAATCGTTTCTTTTTTACATATCTTCTGTGGCTCATCGAACCCACCAGGCCAGAACAAAAAATTACTGGCATTGCCTGCAAAGTTTTCTCATGAATTAAGAATGAATTGATGAGAAATAAGTTCTTAGATCACTAATCCTTTAGATTATACCTTTTACACCCTCAGAAATGGGACCAGGTGCTCTAGCCATTGACATAGAGTTGCGTACAGTCTCTCCAATGTTTTGCATTGATACCTCCCGTATTTCCCCAATGTGACCAGTGATAGGATCTCTTTCATACTTGAGAGTGGTTCCAAGAGGAGTTAAATTAGCCTCCAAAAGTGACAATATATTTGCTTTCCTATCCCAGTACTGCTGCACCTTATCAATCTGATGGATTGGAAGTTTTTCCAGATTCACAATGTACTCTTTCAGCTCTGTTTTGATATCAGGTAATATTGGTGGAGGGCCAAAAGGCAACTTATAAAAAAGTACAAAATTAATATTAAATCATGAAATCCTCTGGAAGCAAAACTAAATGCTCAACACCTACCTCCAAATAGTCTTTCTCTTCAGAGCCGTCCATTGCAAAAAGATCTCAACTAATCAACAGTTTCATTTAATTGTTTTGAAAAGTCTAAACATACGCGGCATTCTTTATCACAGCCTCATATGCGCCTTTGTCCTAACCCCGGGCTCGGAGCACGAAACACAATACGCGAGGTAGTATGTATAATAAGTTTACCTACTTATAATTTTATATATCCAGTATATCTTTTATTTCATTTCCCGCATATAATAGCTTATAATATTAAGTATAGTCCGTTCTTTCGCGATATATAGCATCAGTACACGTTACGGTAATTGGTACGCAAGAACTCAAGTCGCAATCGCAAAATTCTTATATGTATACGCTAATACATATGTAGATGAGAGCAACATATGAGAGATATAGATATATATAACATATAGCCTATAGCTACTACGTACTATACAGACGACACAGACTATAGTATACCTGTATACATAAAATTACACTTGCGCTTGCGCGTGTCGGCGTGTGTGTCAGTGTGTGTTGATGGGTTGATGCTCATAATGTAAGTCATAAACTCATAATATATACTTTATATACGGATATTCGCCTATAATACGCGGCTGCGGCTCGGCCCATTTCGACAACGTTTTTTGATGATAGATAAAACTTTGACAATACTTTTTGCAGAAAAGTATTATTGCGGAACGAGTTGTGTTTTTGTTGAGGTGCGTGTGACAGTCAACAATGACTGAAATTGACTGGCCCTGGCAATACAGTTTTCCTCCGTTTTTCACGTGAGTATACTTAATAATCGTCTATCGAGTACTAATTTCTTATTTATATTGTTATTATATGGAGTAAAAAATCGAATAGAAATTATTTTCTCAACATTATTTAGGATTTTTTGGTCTGACATGTAGACTTTTAGGTTATATTTGATCAGATTTTCAAATATAATTACTCATATTTTAGAAAATCAGAAAGTTTTATGTAATAATTTGCAATTGACATCACTCAGTATTTAGCTAATCAATTGATAATCAGCAAAGTTTTTTATATTATATTATCTGCAATATTTATTAGTTTATCTATATAATTTTATTGAAAATTATTTAATTTTACCTTGCATATAACTCAACAAATTGTTTTTAATACCTATTTATCTCATTTGATGCGGTTGAATAATATTTTCTATAAGGTTGGGCTTATCGTCATAAGTCATGATCATCAAATTTTCTCTTTTTCAGACTTCAACCACATGCAGAAACTAGAGCAAAACAGATAGCAGCATGGAAAAGTTTAGTTTTGGATTATTTTCGTACAACTAAACAAGCCATTCTTGATATTCGAGAGATATACAGTTCTCCGTTGTTCAACAATGCCTCCATTGATAGTATCCTTTCAAATGAGTTTAGTTAATAATCATACCAAACAAATAAATTGCATTTGTATTCCTTATCTAGAGGTAATTAGGAAAACTGCCATCAGAGATTGTATCCATAATAGTAGAAGAATTAGCAAAATCGGGCAATGCAACTCCACTAGATAAAGCTAAACAACGCTGGGTTATTTCCTGGCATACGTTAGATGAATGGGCTGACATAATATATTCATGGGCTCAAACAAATGGATTCACTGGATCTGTATGCACATTTTATGAACTGACTCAGGGAGAAAATACAATGGATCAAGGTAAAAATAAATGAAGAAAAGATTGTATTATAACAGTATCATATATTATATCATATATATAATTTACTTGACTAATGCTTATTTGTACAGAATTTCATGGCCTGGATAATGAATTACTCATAAGAGCTTTGAAGACTTTGGAAGCTTCTAAAAGGGCAGAGTTAATCATTTTTGATGATAATGAGGGTGTAAAGTTCTTTTAATTTTAATTTGTAAACGGCTTAATTTAATTTATATTATTCCTATAAAATAATTAATCTCTGTATATATCTACATTATATATATAGTCCATGTATAGCCATCATGCACATATGTATACACCATGTAAAATTTTTACAATATATAAAGAAACGTTAAAACTACAAACTGGATTAACGTCAATTCAATGTGCTTACGTAAATAAAATTAGATAAGTTGTATATGCTGACGCATAAGACATATAAGTACTAGATTTAAAAAAATATCAATGTGTATAATCGATGAGTGAAGTTGGCAGTTTACAAGTGTTGGGATCTCAATAAAATGCAGTCTTGGCACTTGGTGATAATTACACAGCACACAGTATAGAGTACCTCGAGCGAGTACATTATGTTTAGAAAAATAAAATATAGATTCTAATCAGGCGCGACGTCCAGCTCGTGGAGCTTGTGAATTATTGAAATTATATAGTCTAAATTGCTCGGGGTACGCAAATCGTTCGACTTTCCAACGCATTCACTGGTATGGCGTTCACTGAATGAAATTAAAATTAACATTAACAACGTATATAACAATGATATAAAAAAATCTAATCGTCTATTTTCCTCAGGTGAGCGAGCTCAGTAGCCTCTTGCAAGCCTTCGGCAACGTCGGCCGAATCCAGTTCGCCTTTGCTCATCTTCTCGATGATTATGGCTGCGAGGGCGTCGCACATAACGTTGACCGTCGTTCGGAATCGATCCCTGTTAACGACAAATTATTAGTAACCTGGAGCGAAGTAGTCTGTAAATAAGGATGAAGCAAGATGTTTGCGACCAAGAAACAAGTACTCACAGGAGCCAGTCAACGGCAAGAATAAGCGTGACGTCCTTCTCGGGCAGACCCACAGTATTTAGTACCATGACCATGGTGACGAGACCAGCCTGGGGTATGCCGGCAGCGCCGATACTCGCCGCCGTGGCGGTGATGCTGACACCGATGATCTTGCTGATGGTCATATCGACACCTCTCACCTGAGCGATAAAGAGTGCTGCAACCGCTTCGTACAGAGCTGTGCCGTCCATGTTGATGGTTGCCCCGATCGGGACAACGAAGCGCGATATCCTCGAGTCCACACCCATCTGGTCCATGCATTGCAGTGTGATCGGTAGCGTTGCGGAACTGTGGAAATGGTTAAAATTAATTTCCTTGCAAAGCATATAAGTAAAATTAAGAAACACATTTGCTCGAGTGTTTGCGTACCTGGAAGCTGTTCCAAAAGCAGTGACCATGACCTGGCTCATCTGACCGATGGCCCTAAAGGGTAACTCGCGCGTGCATACGAAGAAGATGATTGACAACGTACCGAAGCCGTGTAAAATTAAGCCGAGAAGTACCGTCAGGAAGTACATTCCCAGTGAAGTGACGATACTGCTGAAGTCCTTCACATCCAGGATCTGGGCGGCGACGAGGAACGTCACACCGAGTGGCGACAACCTGTTGCATCGGTAAGCACCATCGTTAAGCACCCATACGTACATAATACATATAATATATACGTCGATGCGTCTGTCTATACGTACCAAATCACCCAGTTAGTGATGATCATCATGGCCTCAGAGAGCGCATTGAAGAAGTCCAGCAGAGGCTTGCTCTGTTCTCCCATCTTACCAATAGCAATGCCCATAATGATGCCGAAGATGACGAGACCGAGGGTGTTAGTGCCGTCGCCGTAGTTGTGACCTATGTCGTAACCGTAGTACTTGGCCTCTACAGGCGATACAAAAACTTATATTTAAAAAAAATGCTGTTTTCTGTGGTTTTTTTAATCACTGCAAAATTAATCAGTCGACTCTTACTTTCATCAGCGGTATTGTTTACACTATCAACAGCTGTATTCATTAGTGTTGTAGCTGTGGCGAGTAGTGTGTCATTAATGTTTCCGACAAGTGTTGCATTATTGGTGTTGTTTTTCGGTACCGGCGGAGTCAACACCGTTCGATACTACAATGAAAGTAAACAGAATAATTGTTTATATTTTTTATTATTTACCTTATTATGGTTACTAGTATCGACGATTATGTTTCGATTTGATTGCAAAACAAGTACTCACTTGCGCTATGCAGGCTTGGACGAGGTTTTCAGGGAAAACATTTCTAAAAATAATCAATTCAGCTTTGTTAATGTTATTATAGAAATGTAGAAAAAATAGCCAAATTAAAAATTGGGGGTTGGAGAGCGAAACGAGCAGGAGGGAACCCCCTAGTGTGTGTGAGAGTGTGTATAATAGTCATTGCAGATCAGTATACCTGATCAAATCCAAAAGCGTATCCTCTGTGGTGATGATGCGCTTAGGTGTTTTGCTCTCGTCGATTTTGAAGTCTGACTCTTGGCCGTAAGTTCCGGGTTTAATGCCTTCCACAAGAACAATACCGAGGATTACGGCGCAGACCGTCGTCGTCGCGTAGTAGTAAATCGATCGCATGCCGATCTTACCTGCGCAGTAAAATTTTAAATCAATTCATGTAACAAAGTCAGAAAATTGTGTATATGGCTTCGAAAATGAGTGTCTCGCATACAACCAACATCTAGTATATACTCGTACTGTAATGTAAATCGAAACCAAACGCAGTGTGTAATGTGTACACGTAGATCTTTTGCGTGACATGTTAGCTAATATTATATTGATATTAGAAAAAAAAATCTTACCAGACAAGCTAAGATCCAGACTACCGATAGCACTGACGATACTCGAAATGATCAACGGCAGGATCAGTGACTTGAGCATTCTGAGGAACAGGTCACCAGGAAACTGTATATACATGATCTCGCGCTTGGTCCAACCGCCTTCTTGGCCTGGCTCGGCATTCCTCATGTTCCTGAGGATGAAGCCGAGGATTACGCCCATAAAGACTCCGGCGACCGTCATCATCATCAGCAGGTTCTCCGACAAGCAGCTCTTCCATCTCTTCGCCCGCGACATCTTTAAAGATTTGTTATGGAGGGCCTACTACTGTTGGTCCCTCTGCGAACAGAACAATTTTTTACCAGAGATTATATAGCGCGTATATTTTAGTGCATCAATCTTCGCGCTTGTCTGATGCTACTTCGTGTGTGTATGCGCGCACGTGCTTAGCTAATTAGAAAAACCCGAGACACAAAATAAGTCCAACGCATTCTTCATCTGGAATAACCCAAAAAGAAGTAATTACGCATATATAATTCTTCCCAAAAAGAGGGGCGTATTCCTCCCACGTAAAATAACACACCAAGAGATAAAGATATCCCACAAAGTTGCCAAATTTATTTATTTAAAATTTTACGGGCTTTTCAACCCCTAACAATAATATAATAAAAATAAAGAAAGAAAAAAATTTATATGTGTGCGAGATCTTGAACAATACAGTTAAACAATATTCAAAATATGCAACTGTATTAATAAATTTAAAGCAATATAGACAGACTCGTATGCTAAAGAAATTCGGCGTGTACAGAAGATTTTAAACAGCATATACTTGTATAATTAAACATGTGTGTGTCGTACAACAATTTGTCCCTCTGGTAAAACGCACATTTGCGTGGTCGCGACGTACCGCCGAAAAAAGCATGCGATAAAGCGCTCAAGTTCCCGCGTCGCTGATGACCCAATTATCGCGAAGGAATAAGCGTCTCTCGTGCGGTTTTTATTTTCTCAGAGTAGTATACAATACACACACACACACACATAGGGTGTGTAAGCAATCTATCCTGTGCCGCTTCGGAATCATCTGGTTAGAACCGGCTTTTTTTCTCGGCGCGCAATTTTGTCACGACCATATATAAATAGTATAGTGAATAGTGATGGCTATGATGATGAGACTTATAATAATAAGCGTATAGGCATATTAAACAAGCTCGACCGCACGTGTGTATTTTACACCGCCACGTGTCTGTGTTATACTTATTATGAGGCGTGCGACGAACAGTACGCGCCTTGACGGACCAGATGATATGGCGACGGACTATCGTGAATGGAAGAAATCACATGGGAATAATCGTGTGGGATTGTATAATTATTAAGTTTATACGTTTGTTAATTTAACAAATACAACAAGCAAACAAATTAGCGACTACAAAATATATAAACTCTGGATGAGCACGTGCGTTATCGGAGCAAGTATCCCCCGATAAAACGTAAACAATCGTCCTACAGGAAAAAATTCTGCACAGATATTTTCTACACGAAAATTCCCCTATACACGCTGGATTTTTCATTATTTTACTTCTCTGCGAAACTCTACACAATCACATAACCTATTGTTATACCAGTGTTGCAACAATAGTTTATACCTATACGCTTGTGTAGAGTTTTTGTGTACAGTATGTTCGGTGTCAACATCCTTATCTCTACACTGCTGTTCATACGTCATTTATATCATAAAAGTTGGCGCATACAGCGAAAAATCGCGAGACAGAGAACTGAGAAAGTATGAGAAACTGCAATCAATCTCGTATAAAGAGATATAAATACAGCCTACTCTTGAAATCGAAATTCAGAGGGCTTAATGTTTCCTTGTTGCTTTTATTATCAAAAATCGTACAAGGCAATAGTTTGTTTGGTGCCCGCGTAAAACACCTTGAAAGCAAACTCTCGCTTACGTCCGAATATTTGTATACTTATATCCCAGCAGCCCTACGGCTACGGTACACTGCATAATATAACAATCCGAAATCAAAGAGTCACGCACTATGATCGAATTATTAATACATTAACCTATTCAGATCATCGGCTTTTTCAAAGACTGCAAAGATAATTTTGAAAACTATATGAATATTATATAGGTAGACGCGTAAATTTCATGGACTTTTAATGGTTCCTACAAATTATTCATGAAAATAACATTATGATGTACTGATGTGTAATACAATATAGCTGGCGTCATCCAAATATTTTTCAGGCCCGAGTTTATTCAGCAAGTTTTTTAATCGTAATAAATTGATAGAACCCGGCGGCCATATAGACACTAAAGAAAGTGAAAAAAAATCACGTATTTTTTTGTCCGCAAGTAAAAAATGTGTCGGTCTCCACGCGTGCGAAGACCGCGCGCGACGAATCGGCAGAAACGAGTTATGCTAATCGGCATTACGTTATATATATATATTTGTGTGTGTGCGTGTGCGTGTGTCTGTATAAAGCGAATTACAGCTTTGCGTTTTTTTTTGCACCGCTTGTTTACGCACTTTATGTGAAATCGGTAATCGATTATGCGCGGTAAATTATTGTTATCCGCGCGTGACTAATGCAGACGTTATTTAACTCTTCTTTCAAGTATTTTTTTTTTACACTGTACTACTACTACTATTGTAAGTATATGTTATTAGGTATACCTGTATGTTCTCTGGCGCGTTTTTCGAATTCTTAGCTCGTATTAAAGTGCGCGTGACGCTGAATGTAAACAGAGTTGGCGGAATACGTTGAGATACACCTTTGTTCTTTCGAGTGTGTGTGTATCTATATATCGGGGATGAGTTTTATGTAAAGTATACTCGTGACTGAGAAATTATAGGTATTATATATCTACAATGATTTAAAGTATTAGAACGAAAGAATAAATTTCATTTTTATCGAAAATCTGGTAAGCTAAAACATTTATATTTAAATAATAGCTCATTGGCGGCTACAATTTTTGCATTTCAGAGTCACCGGAATATAAGTACTTTTAGGCTTAACCACATCCGATTCCACAAGTGCGCCAAGTCTATATATACATATACACATTATACCTCCAGTCGTATCTTATGTGTATTATATATATATATAAGGTGGGTGAAAGGAAAAGATAAAAATTTCCACACACGCGACGTCGCGCCATGAAAGCTGTATAAAAAAATACTAATTTTGCTCGACACACATAGTAATGTGTATATGTATGTGTGTGCGTGTACTTTTACTCTTTACTCGATGTGCACTAAGACGATTTTTTTCTACGATCACTTATAATATGTGCTTGGAATTACGAGCTGTTACCAGTCAGAGCTCGCAGAGCTATTCATCTGCACAAATGAAGGTGTAGTACACTTATTACGTATACATAAACAAAAGCAGTAGCCGTCCGCTGCACGTGTCTGTGTATAGTATCCCGTGGGATATGTGGGGTCAGCAGCATATCCGCGTCCTCGCTTACATAATCACACGCGATTCCATATCGTCGATAACATATAATAATATTAATAATACCATATTACATATAGCCGTACTCACCTGCAGCTTGCAGCTGAATACTTAAGTTACGCACTTAAGTATAGGCACTAATTGTGCACAAGTATATTAAGATGAAGAGCCTGGCGATGTTAAGTATTGGCACAAAAGGAATAGAGTATAGCAGCGCGAGCCGATATATCGCGGCTACCGATGGAATGCGGGACGGAATGGATTGATGGACAACACACAGCACACTGTTGCAGAAAGCGCAAAATCGGCAGGCGCTCAGCACACCACAGCCGCACAGCAGAGCTATACTGATGATGTGTGTGTCTGCTGGGATGTATCTCCTCTCCTCGATCCCCGATTCGCGAGGCTCGAGCGTTGGCCTCGTGTGTATACTGATGCCGGCGTCGGCGGTCTCAACGGCGCTGCGGCCCGTCGTTTCTCTCTCTTTCGCGCATATATATATATTAGGATATGTATAGGCGCGGGGACGAGCGGCGGCTACTCGCGGGAAATACCCAGAGCCCTACCCTGCGCGCTTTTTCCTTTTTCATTCTCCACCGCCGCTGATGCTGATGCTATAGCTTGTAGCTGACCCCCCCTATCTCTATAACTTGTATATTTTGCACTAAACTTTAACTACAGTGTGTATACCTATATCTACTTATTGCTATTATATTTTGCAGTCTAGCGTGTGTATGATCTTTCTCTGCAGCGGAGTATTATAATAGTATATACCTAATTACCTAGCGGAGAGTTGGAATTTTTGTATAGCTATATAATTATACCCTTGTGCGATTTTCGTCGGTAAGGAATACGCACAATTTGCATATTATTATTATTCGAGGCATCATTATTGATATATATACTTATATGGTCGGTAATCGCAAAGACTGATGATGCGAGATGAGTTTGTATACCTCCGCGGAAGTGTAGTCATAGTAAGATAAAACGACGCTTGTCTATTGTATATACAATTATACATACATACACAGACGTGTGAGAGGCTGAATTGATAATATACACGCATTCCCCGCCGCGTCAAGTGATCCGCCCGGCCCAAGCCATCAGTACATAGGCTCGCGTGAAAAATGACAATTATTCGCGTCGTTCTTATTTTCGCTTTCCAAATGGCTGTGAGAATTAGTGCGCGTTGTATATGTATATGCGTCATATCCAGCTGCGCGCTATACTCGCGTTTTGCTTAATTGGATTGAGGTCATATAAGTATATCGTTCCGTTATATACTGATGCACTCAGCTTATAGGATGGAGAAAAGGACGCGCACGAGTCGCTCTTATAATTCCCATGGACGCGTGGGAGGGAGATGAGATACGCGTGCTTACGCACACACGTGTGCGATTTTTTTTTCTTTCCGAGTGTTTTTTCGTTTTTGCTATCAACGTATACATGAATGAGGAGATTCGAGGCTGTGGTGAAATCGCGCGGCGAGACGAGATTGCACGCGAGATCGGTTGAGGGGATTTTTTTATATATTAGAAGTAAAGTCTCTGAAACTTGGTCTAGTATGAATAATTTGAGAAAATAAATAACTTTTATCGTTTATGCATCAGGATCGGGATGAGAAATCATTAAAAAAAAGAACGTAAATATATATTATATCGCAGTGTATGGCGCAAAGTAAGTGAAAATCAATAGTTTATTGACGAGTTTTTTTCAATTCAGCAAGATCTGAAGTAACCGGTGAAGTGTGTTTGAAAAAGTTAGCCTGAAGCGGGGGACTTGTAAAAAAAATAAACGCTACTATACTATACTATAATTTTCATGTATGAAAGAGGCCCTTTCATGTCTTCATTGACAAAAATACAGTGTGTAACGTGGGCAGAAAAGCTATTTTATCTCGTCGCGATCTATACGTCTCGTACTGAACCCCTCACCCTCGCTTGAAATAGCTCATTTTCTCCCCTTTTTGCACAAAGTATACTATTTCTCTCCAGGCGCCCGGAAGGGAATGTGGTATTTTCGGTGCAGGTGCGTGAAGAAGCCAATTTTTCCCCATAGATGCACAACGTATACTAACCAACGGGCATTTCTTAATTTTTATTCCCGAGCTACTCCAGTATACCGGGCGTTTTCAGTTTTTTCCAGCATATACGGGTTAATTGATACATTATATTTTCAATGTAACAAAAGAACGTTTATTCATCTACTTCACATATACAAATAAAAAAAATTCTATCTTACGACAGTTTTATGAGCACGCCATAAATACAAATCTAATTGTTATCTAAAAAACAATACAGAAGAAGAGCTATATAATCAGTATCAAACGCTGCAAAGGTTCACCGGGTTATCTCGCGCTCCTATACTAAAACGACACATATATAATAAGCCGCGAAAATAATTTTTCAAATCCAACCAAAAAGCCATGCCTTAATGGCCGGAAAAGTATAACTAATCGTTCACATTTTCACAACTATTAATTTTCTTTTTCCCGCGCATATTAATTTTTCACTGCACGCGCTCGCATATACATATCTACTTGATGCGCCACTAATTTACATCTATAATATTAGCGACCCTGAAAAAACTAGTTAGATTCGGTTGAATCTACTTTTCATCCAATAGCATTGTTGAATTTTATCTTCAACCGAGCTTGTTTACTACATGAAAACGACATTGTGAATCATATATTTGGAGCTGCATATGGACCAATATTATATAACTTTTAATCAATATGCGCAAGCGCGCGGGTAATTTATCAGAGGTATAAAATATATTATGCGTTTTTAAGCTCAGCTGATATTTGAAATACCTGATGTTGGTTAATAATTGATTTTTTTTTTTTTTTTTTTTTTATTAACTATAGTATATATCTATAAATTTTGACCCACTAAAATATATATTGCCTAATGCATTGTGTGTACAGTTTTTAAAATTTACTATAATAATTTCAACTTCAAACAAAAGTAGTCGTTTAAACACCAGAAAAGTAAACGCTTCGACGAATCTTGAACAAAATTTAATATATCAAAAGTTGCGGATGACGATCCCAAGTATTAAATGATTTAAGATTATTACTTATAGTATATTTTACAATACAAGTAGCATAAAGTGCAGTCCATTAGCGAGGAAGCAAGAAGGGAGCTAAACCTCGGGCCGTAAAGGACTACTTATGACACTATGCAAGTATCGTACGCTATTCACACGTCTGTGCCCTGTCCGCGCTTGCAAGTTCATTTTTACATCGTACACAGTTAGGAGTGTTAGGACAGCGTAATAATGGTAACTGCTTATATGCCACGTATAGGCGTGACATAAGTGCAGATTTATGCCCAGTATGGACATCATAGCGAATTTCGGTATTATAACTTATTTTAATATAAGCCATAAAAATTGTTAATATTTGAGGATTATTGGATAATTCCTTTTATAGGGGCTGTGTTGGTGCTCTGCAATGTATTACCATTAATTGCAATTAACCGAATTAGATAAGCCAACCCGTAAAAGATCAATTTTTCAGCTACCGTAAAATCACGATTCGAACTCTAAAAGTATAAAAAAATAACAAAGATCCATATACGCTTTCTTTAAATTTCGCTTTGAGAATATCCTGATTGATAAATAAGAATTAAAAAAATATTAATTATCATATGTAAAATAATGTAAATGCAAATTTGAATTTCGCGCCGAATAATTGCGAAATCCGGTCGCGCCACTGTGCAATATGCGTGCGCAACTTTATATTCGGCGGCTAACAAAACGGCGCGCTCGCGAGTTGCACAACCGGCACGCGGCAAACGGCAATTTTTCGTCGAAAAGCAGGTTAGTTTAGTACCCGCACAAGCGCATTTTCAAACGAAAAGTGGTATCCTTTCCACAGCAGTACGCGGCATCCATTGTTCACTCAAAGCGTCTAAGAGGATTTACTCAAGTAAAGTAGGTGAGTTTATTTCATTTTAATGAATTATTGCCTGTCTATGATGTTGAAAATAATAGTTTGATCGGCGATTCTCGGCCGCACTATACTTTATTAGGTACTTACTTGGTTCTATTCGCGGCGGTTTTTGAGCGTTGGCACGTGGTGATCTTAACCTATAAAATTCGATTTTTTTTTCCCGAACTCGTGGATTTTGCTCCATTTTGGTTTTCGCTGTATAATCGAGATAATAAATAATTTTTTGCTCGACAGGGAATAGGTATGACAAAGGCTCAAACCGTTGCAAAAAAGGAAAAACCAGTGCCGAAAATGGGAGTTAAAGACGGTTTGGTCGCGAAAAAAAAGAAGCAGGACAAATTCAAGAGCACACCTACGGGAAAGGTATCCTTGATTAACAACAGGAAATCGCAAAACGGCAATGCCAATGGCACACCAAAGTCATCGCAGAAAGGCAAAAATATCAAAAACAAGGCGAAGCCGCAGTCTGAGCCTAAGCCTAAGCAAGTTGAAGAGGACGACGACGAATCCATGGAGGATTCAGAAGAGGAAGAAACCGTTGTCGTGGCTAAGAAGGGCGTCAAGCCGTTCAAGGGACTGAAGGCCGAAGTTGACGATGACGACGACGACGACGACGATGACGATGATGACGACGACGATGACGACGACGATGATGAGGAGGACAATGAAGTCGACGCGGATAGTGTGGCGCTCAAGGCACTCTTAGGCGACTCCATCGCCGACGACGACGACGACGACGATTTCGACGAAGATGATGAGAGCGACGATGATGACGACATCTCCGATGACGCCGATGAGACTCTCAACAATTCCAAAGACTCCATAGACGACGACGACGATGACGACGACGAAGATGACGATGACGATGACGATGACGATGACGATGATGACGACGACGACGACGAAGAGGAGGATGGCAAAGAACTTGGTCTCAAAGATCTATTAGGCGAGAGCCTAGTCGACGAAGAAGATGACGAAGACTTTGAGGAAGATGACCAAGATGACGACGACGACGATATAAGCGACGACAGCGACGAATCGGCCGATGCCAACGAGAGCAAGGAGGAGGCAAAACCGTCAAAGAAGTCAATGAAGCAACAGGAGAGTCCAAAGCCAAAGCGTCTGTCCCCAGAGGAACAGGAAGCCGCTGATGCCAGAACCATTTATGTTGGCAACGTTCCAAAAGAAATCACTGTCAAAACTGTTAAGAAACTCTTTAGACCATTTGGTGAAATAGATACCATACGCGTGAGAGGAGTTGTAGCTGAAGACAGTCGTATGTCTGCGAAAGTAGCTACCATTACCAAAAAGATGCATCCCAAGGTGTCGACTGTTTATGTCTATGTTGCTTTTAAGGAAGAGAAAAGTGCAAAGGATGCACTAAAACTTAATGGCCACAAACTAGGGGAAAATACACTCAGGGTTGATTTATCAACAAAAAATAAAGATCACGATGAAAAGAAGGCAGTCTTCTTGGGCAACATACCCTTTGGTTAGTATTTTCATTTACATTTCTATTAAAAAAAGTCTTATTGCTATAATCGACTACTAATTACTAATAACTTTGATTTCAGACATCACAGAGGATGAGGTGAGAAAGCACTTCGATTCATGCGGAAAGATTGAATCTGTTCGCATTGTAAAGGACCGAAAATCTGGCTTGAGTCGAGGAATTGGATATGTCAATTTTGAGGATGAGGACTCTGTCACATTGGCCTTGGAGCTGAATGAGACACAACTCAAGAATCGCGAGATAAGGGTGAAAATCTGCAGTCCACCAAAGCCTCAGGGCAAAAAGAGAAAGTTCGGTGGCAGACCACAAAAACAGGGTCCAAGGGACTCTGCAAAGAAATTCAAGGGTGGCAAGGGTCAGACCATACCTGTTGAGGTTGGTATTTAAATAACTACAAATTTAATATAAAATTATTTTACATGTATGGCAGTAAATATAAATAATCTCTTTTTTCCTTTTTTTACATTAAAAAGACTGGGGACAAGCATGGCAAAAAGAAACAAAAGAGGTCGCAGGGAGAGACAAAGCGAGAAAAGTCTAGTGAAGAAGAAAAGCAGAGCCCCGCACCTGCTGTGAAGAAAGAGAAACAGTCATTCCAAGGACAAAAGGCCGACACGAAAAAAAAGCCGAAATCAAATAAAGGCGATAAAAAGAAAAAAATTCTTGCAGAAAAATTAACAGCAAAGAAGAAAGCCAAGTCGACTGATTAATTTAAGATTCAAACATTAACTTTTGTCTTTTAAATCTATTTTTTATTATATATATTTTTCTTTTGCATGAATGCGGATTTATTATCAGAAATGTTACAATGTGACCAGCGGTTCTCGTTGTTGTAAATTTAAGAATCACTGTTAGTTTAAATATCTATAATAGGTGTGAATGTATTCAATGTATGTACAAAGTGAAGAGTGCGTTTTATAAAGAATATATGGTACATTTTTAATTCATTATTTTCTTTATATTACATTCCCTCTTGATTGAGCTCTCCATTGAGTTGTGTTATTATAAGTTTTAATTTTTGTGGAAAGTGTTGGATATTTTTTAAAGCGCAACCTTTACAAAATCGTTTCCTATAAAATAAACTACATTCTGTACAAACGGATTTTTCACAAATACTGCAATCGGCGCCAAGTACTAAAATTTCTCCCCTGTTTGAAGAACTGAATGGATCTTTCATAATGTAACAGTTTTCTGAAAACGACAAGTGCTTTGCGAATGGAGGCTTTTCTCCTTTATAGTCGTATCGCTCTTCTAAATGGCAATAGTAGCATGTCCAAATACCTCCAAGATCTTTTTTATCATTGGCAGTTTCAATTTCATCTGCATTAGATTTTGGAGAGTGATCCTTTGTACCAGTTGTAACTGTTTCCATCCTATTGAAAAACAAATTCATTTTCGAAAACTCAAACGTAATGATTGTATAATTTAAATTATTGAAACGTAAAAATGTAGAGATGGTTTGTAAAACTTTTAAAATGTAAAAATCTGCTTATTTTTAACTTCAATTTTCTTAAATATTTTAAGAAGCTGATAGTGCTTTTTTCGAGGCTTTTTTGCAAGGGAGGAGTTAGGTCTTAAAATTAAAAAACATTTGAATGAAAACATCAAGATTAATTTATTTACATTAAAACATCTTTGATAAGATAAAACAAAAAATCTAACATTAATTTTTACTAGTTTTCACGGAAGCTTCAACACTTTGAGATTCTTGGGGCCACCAGTGAGGCTTCACAACTTTTAAGGTATAATCTCCAACAGTCAACATTTTAGATGCCAAAGCATCTGCAATGCGAATCAGTCCCAGGCCAAATATCCCTTCTTGACCCCTTATCTTTCCTACTATTTTGCCAGCTTCATTTGTAATTTTATCGTCATACTTTAGTGGTTTGTCGCAAACTTTATTAAATGTCAATGGCATAAGGCGCTTTCTGACAACACCAGTATGATGTGTCCTAGCAGTCAGTTCTTGTCCGATATAGCAACCTTTGTGAAAACTAACACCATGCAGATAATCACAATTTATTTCTAGTGGAAATGATGTTCCAGGTGGTAAATCCTGGATACCTTCACCCACACCTAGCTTGTATCTAAATTCCCTGTAGCTGGAGGCATTTTCTTGAGTTGTGATGTTTGGCTCCAGGTGCTTAATTATTTCGTCATGTGTGATAGTTGATTGCGTTAAAATTCTTAAACCCAGTTCATAAATTCTGGGATCACTATATATAAAAATATTGTCGATTAGTTTGCTTGATGTGTTGTCGCTGGCTCCACAGGGAAATATCTTTCCCTCTAAATTAGACTTTTTTTGAACTTGCTCTTGATCAGTTTGAGAAACTATGTCATGATCAAAAGCAGTCCAAACCTTCATACTATCATTCTCTGACTGAATCTCTACTTTTCTTCTTAATTTATACATTTTCAAATGCTTTGATAAACTATTGACAATAGAAGAGTCGCATTCAACGTAGAATACCTTCTCATCTTGTGTTTTATAGATGATAGTATCATATAATACTCTACCCTTGACATTTAAAAAGACAGAGTAAATACTTGCAGCTCCTTCTTTCAGATGTCGCATATCATTTGTGATCAAGCCTTGCAGGAAATCTGATACTTCATCTCCTGAAAGGCGAAGTAATGTCCTTTGGTCCAGATGAACAAGACTCGATGTCTGTGACTTTGTTGCATTGCCCCTTACAAGGCTAACTCGATTAACATGCTGCTTTGTAATGCCGAGCAAGGAAATTCTTGATAACTTCATCATTTTGGATAATCCTAAATAAATACTCTTATTACATAGATATGTACAATCACTAATTGATTCAACTTTTATTACGTCAAATTCAGAACACAAATTTCGTATAAATTGAAATATCTTTTTTTAATCCTCCATTAGATATACATTATTTTAAGTGAAAAAAAAAATAAGCAAGTTTTTACATTTCAATAGAACAATCTTTGAATAGTTCTCATAATATATTATACTAATTTTGTTGCATTATACATTGCATACATACATACTTTTATAACCTTCTTATACAATTGGAATTTTAGAGGTTCATGATGAGATCCAAAATTAAACGTCAAATACACTGATGCGTTTTAAGTATATAAAACATCTTTTCCTATTGTTGTTCAAATCAAGACTTAAAAGTAGAAACATACAACGTTTAAGTATTATCAATAGACTATTTAAAAATAAAATAAGTAAGTTACATAGCTATGCGAATGCGAGAGATCACACGGCGCGCATTATTACAACGATACCTTTATATTATATTATATATATGGCCGACCAAAACTCGATTGCAATTGGTTGCAATAACGGGTAAATTCCATGTTCCGAATGAGGTGTTTTCGTATGTGAATAATGAATAAATGAATGCTGTACACTCGACGGACAAAACAGCTGGCAAGAACGATTTGAAAATTTGCGAGTGTAATACGGCCTTTGCGTGTAAGTTAGGTTAGGCCAGCCAAAAGTTTACGCTATAGAAACCGATGGTTAGCCTAACCTAGTTTACGCAAAGGCCGTATTACACTCGCAAATTTGCAAATCGTTCTTGCAAGATGTTTTGTCCGTCGAGTGTACGCGTATCCGTCATATTTTGCGAATAGGTAATTGTGTCTTTAAAGCTGTAATGCAGTCTATTTCTTATATTAATTTATTGTATTTTTGTTTAAATCAGCTTTGGGTTATTGCGTTACTTTCTCGTATTTATTCATTTGTATACGCGATCTGGTAGCTATTTTATAATGATTAATTATATATTAATATGTATACGATTAAAACAAATACTGCACAGATTATTATATATTTATATTATACAAGGGTACTTATATTTTCACTTAGAAAGGGGCGCGCTAATTTATAAGAGACGCTGATGTTTTTTTTCTTCCTTAATTTTAGGGTTATCGGCTCCAGTTTATTTGATCGTCGGCAGAGAGTAAGAGAGAAGGAGACCGCAAACTCAGATCGTCGGTTCGAAGGAGACCAAACTCATATCAACTCATGTCTCATCATCAGGCGTAAAGGTAGTATTAGTATATATGGTATAGTCCGTGCGTCGTGTGTATACAGCCTACTATATATACCTATAGCAAGCTGGCGCGGCCGACGCGTGCTGCCGCCAACGCGGTTCGTTGCCTCAACTCAAGCACGCTCAAGGCCGCAGCAGCGACTCGCTCGAGCCACGGGAGTCTCCTCGGGACCGTCAGTCGTCTCGGTTCAGCCAAGCCGTTTGCACGCGACGTGTCGCGCTGCAGCTTGATTCTCTTTTATCGCCCGCTTTTTTTTTTTCGACGAATCTCTAGTATACAGTGAACACGGTCTTGCTCAGTGCTCAAGTTATTGCCGTATATATAAATGTATACGTACATCCGTGTGTATATATAAAGTGTGAGCGTAACTGCTCACGATGTTGACGTCGCGGAGTCGCTGAGAGGATACGAGAGCGTCTGGTACCTAATACCTATACCACTCGGTGTATAGTATATAGCAATATCAGCAACAGCAGCAGTTGTTAAAGAGAAGGTGGAGGAGTTGAGAGTTGTTACAGTGTGTACAAGAAAAAGCGCCAAGATGTCGGGAAGAATCTACACGGACGGCCACGAGATCGACGGCAGTTGGGTACTGCGGGTCTACGTGACGGACCTGAACGTCGAGCGGAGCCTCAGAGTCAAAGGCGAACTCCACATCGGCGGTGTCATGCTTCGCCTTGTCGAGGATCTAGGTACTTACATGCGTTACTTTATACCTGCCTTTTTCTTATGCGTCCATCAGCTGATCGGGCGGAACTCTATCCGTTGCCGATTTTCGATAAAACTTGCTTACATTTACAATTAGTGAAATGGACTATAGAAGTAGAAATCAGCTACTGATGTGAAATCAGACTGTTGACCGGTTAATCAGGCCTTAATTTTTAAACGCCTAATATGTAAATTAAACTCTCAGCGGAAACCTTTTGTAAGTCGGTTTATTTATATGTATATAAAAATTAGCTAATGAGAGGGAGATGTTATTTGAAACTGGTTTGCGCCAACAAGTATACCTAATTATTATTTTCCAAAGCAATTCAATTTACTCGCGACTAAAAATTGCACGAGAGACCCTGAAACTCCCTTTGATTTTTTTTTGCCCGCAGTGCAAACAAAGGCCAGTTCTACACTCACATACATTAGGGCACTTAGCCGCACCAGCAGACAACACACAACGATAAATATTATAGGAGTACAGCAGCCTGTGTGCGCAAAAACCTCGAGACCTTTTTATTGTTTTATGGTTTTGCATTCCGCTTAAAAAGCGATGCGCGCAAGTCTGGTCTATTCCGGTGTTCTGAGAAAAGCAGCAGAAGGCTAAAAGCGCGTGCATAATATATATATACTTGATACATACGAAAGATTCATGTTCCAGCTTACTCAGACCTTTATAACCGCAAATTGCCGGTCTTCAGTCGTGGTTCTCTCTCTTTCTCTCTCGTAATATGCCAATGCTTTTCCTCTCGAGTTTATGTTAGAAAAATACAGCGAATACTTATGCATATGCAAAATGCAATAACCGAGAATCCGGGGTCCATATACCGCCCACGTTTATGATTGTTTCGAAACTCCGTATTATACTAATACAACCGATCGCCCTGATCGAGTGCTGCACGTCGTCTGCACACCTGTGTTATAAACTGTAAAGGTCGATACTTATTGCTACCTCTCACGAATACCTACACAAAGTGCATTAAATGGCGAGAGAACCAACTTTTTAGGCACGTGCGGATCACTCGAATGGAAGAATGCGTCGGCTAATATAATCTATTATAGCCGCTATTGTAAAAAGTCACTGCGTACTGTACTATGGGAACGCAACTCTTTAAACTTTCGATATTCTTTTCTCTATCAAGTGAATGAGGAAACTGTCGAGAATCGATACTTGTGTTGTGTGCCCAATTGATACCCAGTGCACTGAATAATACTCCATCAGACAAGAGATTATTTCGCTTCGTAGGTTTTTAAAGGCTTGAGCGTGCACGGCTAATTTGAGGTTGATCAATGACTGCGTTGCTTTACTAAACTGTGCAGTTACTTTTTGCAGGCACACTGTGTTCCTATAATAATTAAAAAGTAAATACGTTCGATGTTATACTTGATCTTAAAATAATTAAGCCAATTCCATAATCTATTCCCTCGCGCCAAATTTTGAAAAAAGAAAAAATACTCAAATTCAAGTTTATTTATGGTTAGCCATAAGCTGTGCGTATACTATATCCGTTAACTTTCTCCGCAAAATACTCGACGGTTTCCTTCTTTGGAAAAAAATATATGTCGTGGATGGAATTTCTGATGTGTCCTAATATACTTGCGTCAAGCGCGAGTTTCTTATCGCGTTAATCAAGTATAGACAGGCTGAAGTTTTAGAATATTATTTTATTAGCGTTTTTAGGCGGATTAGTCTCACGTGAGTTTCGCTCCGAATAATCTTTATTGCCACGCTCGTACTATATCGATATGTGTACCATACAATAGAATATAAAGTTTCTCAATTTAATTTTTCAAATAAGCTCTTATAACGAAAAATGCGAGCAGTTATACGGTACCGCCGCCCATTTAATTTCCCTCTCTCTCTCTCTCTTTCTCTCTCGCTCTCTCTCCCCCCTCTTTCCGTGTATGTGTGTATAGTCTGTGCAGTCGATCATGCGCGCGCGAAAGCAACAAGTTGCCGCCGCTGTGTGTATACTTTTTAGTATATATACATATCGCGGAGAAAAATGTTTAAGGAAAAATTACTATACCTGCTAGTAATGGGAGGACAGACTCGATAAACATACGATTTTTCCTATATGCTTTATAAATTTTACAAAACTTTCTAGCAAAATTTACGACGTATTTCAGTATTAATTGCTATATTTAAAATTTACTATACTGTATACAGGACTTTTCCAATATTTCAAGTCTATCCTCGGATTACTTCAGTATAATCTTTGTATTATATTCCAGTAATAATTACAGAATATTTTTCTCCGTGTATCATAGTACACTGCAGATGCAGAGTCGTCCGAGTTCGGAGACGCGCTTGCGCGACCTTGCATATTATACAGTATTATTTTTCGGGTGTAAGGAAAAACTCATCTTTCATCTGGTCAGTTTTTCAACCAATCAAAATCTATAATTTTCACACATCTCTCAATTCAACTATTTCGTGCAGTGGACGCGAACTATACTAAGTAGTTTCGCCATATATAGGTATACAGCGCAGCGCAGCGACGACTTGAAAGAATTTCCATCAGTAAAATGCTGCAGTAGCCAACTCGGAGTCCCTGGAAAAGAAAGCCGAGATGATAATATGGTAAGAGCTGGCTGTATTGTGCGGCGACTCTGCGATAAGGCTCGACAAAATGCGTTGTAAATAATCGCTTATATATAGTGTACCTTATATTTATAATATTATATAACGTCTCATATGAAAAAGAACCTTCCTCCTAATAGCTCGCGCGGAATAAGGGTTTTTGCACGTTAAAAGAATAACGCGAAGGATAAGGAGGATAATTATTTATAATCATTAATTGCTTTGTAATAAAATCATTAAAACTTCAACACAATCAAGAGTGATTTGTATACGTGTGAATGAAATGCGAACAATAGAAACATTTATCTCTATCAATAAGGTAAAAAAAGAACACCAAATCAGCTTAGCGTATTATATAGCAATATTGTTGACTACACCTCTCGCATAACAAGTATGTAGATATTACTCCCAATCAAAAAATCCATATACGCACACATCATGCATAACGGTCCAAAGCACGCCTTCCCTCAATCCTGATGGCTTGGAATTCGAGTTTGCCTGCGTATATGTCGCGGTCGCCTAAGGTCTTTCGTGCAAAACAAGTCCACTTGCCGCAGGTAGCAGTAGCTCGGCTGGTGTACCGTAATTGCGACCTTGCCTCGAAATGGCGAAATCAGAGCCGACGACAACGACGAAGACAACTCTAATATAGGGAGACGAACTCGGTGACGAATTTGATCGAAAGTTTGACAGTGTATTTTCAATAGCTTAGTGCTTCGCTTAATGACAGCCATTTTACAGATTCTGTGAAATTGTTGTTCTTGAGTTAATTTTGAGCCAGTTATGCCTGCTGTTAAATACAAGTCAAAAGATGAGGGATCGAACGATGAAAGTCCTTGAGGAGAACATGGAGAAAGATGATTACCGGCTTTCGAAGTACATAATACTCGGCGATTTCGCGGAAGAGGTACAAGAAGAATGCAGTCTTGTCGTCGGCCTGGTGATAACGTACGGTACATCGTATCGCTAGCTTCAGGCGCTTCTGATGCTTTTGAGAGATTTTTAAAAGTCTTCGGAACGTCTTTATGGCTTGTTTATGGCTTAATTTTCGATCGAAATGACTTACAATTCGTTCTTTGCTAATAACGAGACAGTGCGAATGAGATTAATTTCAATGGTTTATTGTCTACCTCATTATCGAGTAAAAAATAAGTTGCTAAATAACAAGTTGGAACTTGAAAAATTCAGTAAACTGCGTTGAGAGAAGTTGGCGACGTTTCTTCTTCGGTAAAGTATGGAGGGGGGGGGACTTTGAGCGTGGCATATTTTTAATGACGTAAGGCTCATAAGAATAGAAATTTATGTAGTCACCCCACCGGTTCTGGCTTATTCTTATGCTTGAAGAAAACAAGTATTCCGAGAGAGAAAGAGAGAGAGAGCATATTATTTTTATGTTAAAATCCATAAATATGTTTTGCAATTTCAAGTAATTAAACTCAGAGAGAACTACAATTTCTTACAAGAAAATCGTTTATATTTATACGCACAATAAGCGACTCGTTCTATTCTATATGCATTATTCTCAAAAGCAGATTCAATAAAGCCCATCATACATTAGCGCAAAGTCAGCAACGCAATATTCGTATTGTCAAAACAGCAGCTTGTATTTCTTATTCCTTTTTCTTACAGTGCTTTCGCACTCTAAATTTCGAGGCACGTCGTTTCCTGTGTCCGGCTACTTGGTTTCCGGGTGTCTACCGAATATTCGTCTACACGTATACATTATTTTACACGCGCCATGTCAAGCCTTTCTCGTAAAAGTATACATCAGGTTTTCATTGCTGCTGGAATGTGTCGGTGCCATATGCAGCTCACAATTTCTTCGACTTCACACTGGCGTGAGCCTTTTTTCAAAGTACCGTACCGCATAGTCATAATATTGGAATAGATTTATGATAATGCTGCAGCGTTTGCCGCAGGTGTGCGATGCCGATGCCGTACATGCATGGGCCGCTACGCATGCGCGATATCGGCTACATTTCATAGCTTCCTACGAAGAGTAGCAGAGCTCAGATTACCAACGAAGACACGGTCATTTCGGGGCTTTATAATGCAAAAACTGATGAAATTTATGTACGTTTAGTACAACAATTATTAAATCATCATAAGTTTTTCTCATACTGCAAAATGTATTAGTCTTTGACGTGAACTGTGCTACTCTTCGTATAGGGAGTGACGATATAATCTCATCGTTTTTTCGCGTTGATTCGTTATTGGTAGACAACTTTAGATCTCTCTCACTTGAATTGGATGAGAGATAATTAATTAATTTATTAAAAATTTACTCTGACGAAATAATTTATTTTGAGAGTTGAAGTATTGCATCAAAGCTTGATGCATTAAAAATGTATACTGCACAAACGAAAGAGCATAAAGCTACACAGGTCGAACCCACTTAGTGACAAATATAGTCTAGACAGTCGATCCCTAATCCCAAGCACTGTCCCACATGCATTCATTCTCTCTTGCGCGCTATACACCTGAAAAAATCTCAGCGCAGCCGGGCTTACTCTGACCGCAGGATCCTAAACATGCACAGATAGCATCGGTAGTAGGTATAAAGCCCGCAATAGAATAGGCTACCTGATGTCGAGATTCTTTTTTCTGGATGAGGTGCACCGGCGGTCCTGCGAATTCCATAGTACTGTCGTGTCTGATTGATCGTTAAAGAGGGAGAAGCTGCTCGTTAATGACGTCGGGTTAGGGTCCATTACGTTTACGATATCCAGTGTTTGAAATTTTTAATTTTTCCTTTTTCCTCTTGTTTTTCCTTCCTTCCTAAGGAAGCTTTGTGAACGTTTTGAAAAGAAAAATGAAAAGCTTAATTTTTCTACATTTGTGTATATGCGTTGCCTTTTTCCATGCATCTCTCATGTAAAAATATATACTTAAGCAGAGGGCACTATTTTCAAATTTGAGAATCCTGGGCCTTGGCCAAAGTCTCAGCCCGTTGGGCGTTGTTATTTTCAGCGAGTGTGTGGAATTACGTGGCCATCCCAGCCAAGCGAGATACTCGCGCTGCAGCGGTACAAACCACGTTAATTATACGCATACGTATTTATGTGTAAAGGTATATTCATTAGTCAGTTATCGAGAGAAAAGCTTTTCGCGCGCGGAAACCTATTTTGACTAAATGGAACCTATGTCTGTACAGCAGTTGTTTCGGTAACTAAATCATATGTATAGAGAGTCGAAGTTCGTTCGGTAGAACATAAAAAAATAACTGGAATATAAATAAATTGAATTGGATAATAAATTGAACATTACTTAATGGCTAATTATATTTTTTCTATTAGTTTGCATCAGGCTTTTTCTGTACATATAAAATATAAAAGGGAATTAATTTTTTCATCTTTGGTTGATTTCTATATGATTTACCGTTGTTGACCGTTCGTCATTATCTAACTCTATGAAAAAGATGCGAACTTCCATGCTCTAATAAT
>UCOJ01001067.1:0-45447 GCA_900474305.1 Cecidostiba fungosa | reverse complement strand
CACACACACACACACACACACACACACACACACACACACACACACACACACACACACACACACACACACACGCACACACACTGTCTATAATATATTTTAATTCGATTTACAAGTATAAAAACCTCCCAAAATTTATTTCTCCGTATGCGCTGCGCAAGTTAATTAAGCAGCGAGTTCAATCTCGTAAATTTGCGTTATTATTATACGTCATAAAGTCGAAAATCAGCCATGCGAAAGAGTTCCCCTAATCAAAGCGCGCTCTGCACTAATTTAAAGCAAAAAAAAAAACTTGTATAAAAACGCCTCGAATCGTCACGGATGGTAGAGTCTCTCGACACCATTAGGGAGGCAGTCCACATGTGCGCGGTTGGCAATTTGCAGTAGATAATAATAAAAATGCAGAAATGAATCCACTCACGGGGGGTGTAACAGCTCGAAAAACTAAAAACCGCTGCTGATGCGGAGAGCGCGGGAATATAAATGAGCTACTCTTGGTGCAGTGTTTGGAACAGGGGCCAAAACGCCGGTGTTTCGAATGATGGAGATAACGCTAAATTATGAGTACTCGAGTCGTGTTTTTTTTTAAAATCTGTTGAGGGATATTAACGGCTGAATATAATAGAGAGACGAATGTAGAGCCGTACAGGACTAAAAGCCATGGCTAGATAGAAACATACACACACACGTATACATACCGTGCAAAAGGTGCATGTGTGTGTGTGTATAGGTATAGCCGGCGAAAATCGAGCTCGTGCGCGCGCGCTCTCTCTCTCCCTCTTTCTCGGGTCGAGCGGCGCGCGCGAGCTCGCCGCTTCTCTCTTTCTCTGCTTCTCCGGCCAGCAGCAGCAGCAGTTCCAGTTCCGCAGCGCGACACGACGGACGAGCGCGCGCATCTCCGAGAGAAGAGGGAAGAGAACACCTAGTATATATTATATATACCTACACAGGATTCAGCAGCAGCAGCGTAGTATACACTCTACGCTATTTCTCTCCAGTACAGAGAAGAGGAGAGGGAGAGCGAGCCGTTTCGCGCTGCCTGGCGTCAGTTATCCAGCTGCTGCTCACCTTAGCGCGCGCGTGAGTGCGACAAACAACCCCTGTGTGTGAGCATTATTCCGAGGAAGGATCTGCTGCTGCTGCTACTTGCTTTTCCCGCGATTTTCTCCGAAAGAGAGAGAGAGAGCGAGGAAAACTAGAGAAGGTTATATATTCTTCTATTGTGTGTATATAGTCGAGCAGTCGTCGACTGCGGTGTTCGATTGATCGGCGCGCGCGCTGAGGGACACCCCTCGAGCAACAGAAGCAGTATATCGAAGAGAGAGAGACTACTAGCGGCTAGACACTATAATATATCGAGGCTGCCGACAACGTAAGTATCCAAAAGCGAGAGTGATGTGTGTTGCAGTTTTTGATAATAAGTCGTTCTTTCTTTCGGTGTGTGTGTGTGTGTGTGGGCTGATAAAAGTTGGCGGAGGGAGAAGTTTGTCAATCCGGCGAATCCACTCGGCCGAATCTGGCTTAGCGACTTATCCCTACTCTCCAGAGCAGCTCTTACTCGATATTATCAATAAAGTACTTTCCTCCTCCTCCGCTGTTTGTTTTCCTTCTTGTTCTAACCTACTACTTATATTCTGTGTGTCTGTGAGAAAAGCCAAAGCATCAGCTTTTTCGACGAGTGAATCTGCACAATTGACCAACCGCTCCTTTCTGCGCATGAACGTGCCCGCCGATGCTCTCTCTGTGTGTCTCTGCAAGAGGGCAACTCGGCATTTTTTTTTTCTTTCTCTCACTATTGCCCTGCCGAGGAGTCTATGCGTGCGAGGGACTTTGATCGGAGGGTGCAGCCATTTCGTTTGGAAAATCTCGAGAGCTCTTTTTCTTCTTCGCGCCACACATGCTAGTGTACATTGTGTAATAAGCACACGCACGTGTTGAAAGGGCTGCGAATATACGGTATACTTGTCATATCAAAGATGCAATTTCTCGGAGAAGAAAATTAGCGTAATTCAGTGGTGTGTCTCTAATTAAAAGCTGAAAGAGCCTCCTTCATATACATCCCGCTCGTATTATAAGTTCGACTGCACGCGAGCATCATCAGTATATTATATGCTGTAAAACGATACGCGTGCAGATGCCCGGGTAAAAATTTAATCAAGACAAATGAACAAATAAGTATACGTGTGTTATACAGAGCTTGCGCGAGCGACTCGCACAAACAAACATAATCATATTATTCGTAACGAGATATATACAGTCGCGCGCGTCTAATATTGTCGTCTCATCAAGAAAGAGTATTCTCCTATATAAGCGTTCCGCGCAGCGAAATCCCTCGACTAATCAAATAGCAGTGTATAATACGTGCGCAGTAGGTATATCCCGTTTCGCTTTGCTGCTTTTTTTTCAAAACTATATGTATATATGCAGCTGGACGCGCCGGCGCTGCAACTTTAATTTGCGATTATTATCCGGCCTACGTCAGGTGTAACGCGATACCGTTTAATTCGATTCCCATAGCTGCTGCAATGCTGAAAAGTGTATATATATGGTATACAGGAGGTTCGAAGGGAAAATCCGCGAGGCGCCGCAATGCTTCAGTGCACCGCGACGACCCGACGCGCCGATCCCGTTTCGTTTCCGATTTATTTTTTGCTGGAAATTGCGCTTCAATGATTCTCGTATATGCTTTCGTTTGCGATTTTTCGCAGGAGCGCAATATACTTCTTGGAAAATGTTTAGTATATACCCACATAGCCGGGGGGGTTAAATATGCGCTTTAATTTCACGATGCGCTGCGTCATGAAAATACGAGAGCCTGATGGTATTAAATATATATTAGTTCGCAGGATTAAAGCATTCTAGAGTAGGTATGTGTGAATACATAGGTATATACGGGTGAAATTCTAGCGCAAGAATGTTCTTTCACAATTGCAGAACACTATGCGAATCGAAACGGTTCACTGGTACATAATAATCGCCCTCTGGTATTGAGTCGTTCTTTTTTTTTTCTTTCCAAGCTTTTTACCTATCGAGTATGTAAACAAGCTGTCCGGACTTGCATCACCCAACGGCGTGTTGCACTCGCGAATTTTCACGTTCGCAACAAACCAAACCAATACTTGCGCTTCGTTCGTATATACACACTTACACAGTGTACAGTTAGCGAATTAGAATTTCAAATGATTTGCTAATTTCTTTTTTCCTCTTTATCGACTACGGCGAGTAAAGTTCGTTTTTTTTAGCATTCTTTCGTTGCGGCCGCGCTGCTCGGAACAAAAAAAAAATATTATGTTCTCAGCGTTTTATGACAGCAAAGCACTACTATATACAGTGGACGAAGCAAAAACCTCGTCAATTACTCTCTGGCGCTGCTGCACTTCTGTTTCCCATCGTCCAGCTGAGAGAACGTATATTATGTATATATATATATATAATATACACTCGAGGGTCCACGTGGACAGTTAAATTGGCCAGATTTCCGCGGTAGAGAGACAGCGCCGCGTTACACTCGCGAGTATACCATAGCGTAATTTATGACACTTTTATTCGAGTGGAGCTATAATTACGGGCCTTCGCTTTCTTACGTCACTGGATGATATCACAGCTGGCTCTCCGAATTTATTTACTTCAACCTTCGGGACTCGAGAGACTCATTCTGAAGTTTTTTTTTTTAATGGTCACGCTCTATACTATATACACTGTAAAAAAAAGACAGACGTCTTAAGGATTCTCGAGAATCACTCGCATTTGCAAAAATGAAATTCTCAAGAGGTTTCTCGAGGGCGTCGTCGTGGTCTAAACCGGCTGAAATTACAACAGGATTTTATAACGGACACAAGCTCACGGACGAGCGGCCAAGCGCCACACGGGTCCACGTACAATGCTCGCAGCGAATTTTCGTGCAATTCTTTTTTCCCTTCTCTCGTTCGCGTATATGTAAGCCTTTCTTTTTGCACGCGCACGCGCTCCTAATTGAATGCACGTCGTAAATCTCGCGGCGGCCGCTGACCCTCTATACATATATGTATATACATATATACGCGTATGGAACGAGAGAAATACAAATGCGCTCATCAAAACAAGCGGAACGCGTGCCAAAAATTTGCTCGCCAAGTCGAGGTATAGAATATGTTATTGATTTCGAAGATATGATGTGGATAGCGTCATGAAAATAATACGTGGAATTATTTTTTTTTTTACTCTGATGATGTATAGGTCTGAGACAAAGCTGAAATAATTGTGAGTCACGATGCTGGATTTTATATACTGAAATAAACATATCTTCGTTTTTTAATACTCGAACATTATCCGGATAATGACTTATTGACGAAACAATTTCAGTGTACCGCACGAAATTCAATAGATCGTCAAACTTTCAAATCCAGACGCCGAAAAAAGATCCCCTTGAAACTTTTCCTTCAAAAGTAGTCGATAATTTTCAATCACGGAAAGGCTTGACGATCTTGGAATAAATAAATAGCCGACTGTAAAACTCGGGACGAGTAAACGAGAGAAAAAAAAGTATACATAAAATTGCGTAACTTGCGTATAGACCAGGAACTACCTGCCGCTACGCATTAAGTTAAAAGTCGTTTCGCAGCCGATGAGCCGTATTATGCAAAAATAACGAGGCGCTTGAACTTCTATGATGCTGCAGTAGCGCGCGCGACGTCAAAGAGCCGATCAAACAGCGCGCACTTGCGGAGACTAGTCGATTGCAGCGGCGGCGACATTTGCAGCCGCTTTAATTTGTATATTTGCTGCTCAATTTTCTTTGAAATATCGGCGTAGTCGGCAATTTATTGAGAAAATGTTTACTGTTTTTCTCGGGAGCTGTGTATTTATAACTAAACTGCAGCGCGTCGTAAATTCTTTCTTTCTTTTTTTATTTAGTTGAGAGGTGCTTTTAGAAAAACAAAGTGGCCTTTTGATGTTGAAAAAAAAATTGAGTTTGTCGGAGAGCTTCGCTCTGTAAAAATAAATACGCGGCTTTCAAGCAAAATTAAACTTTGTTATATATAAAACGCTTCGTGAAGTGCGCCTCAGGTTTTTAAATTAATTTCGCGAAATTTCTGTTACTAAATTTAAAACTTAAAATCCACTTCAACACAAGCGTTACACACATCACATTTCGGCATGTGTGTGTGTATACACATTGATTAGCACGAAGGCCACTCAAGGCAAAAGACGTCCCCTTTTATCTCGTCTATATTTATATATATATATACGTTCGCGGTCAAGCCTCGCATGCGTATATACGTGTATGTGTGTTACTATATATAATCGCGAAAGAGCATGTCTAATGAATCTGATCTGACCCGATTCGTGCGCTGCTGGAGTGTGTATAATATGACATTGACCGCGCGAAAAGCGCGGGCGGAATCCTTAAATGCGGAAACCCATTAGTGCCGTGGACAGAATAGAACAGATTCGACGCGCACTGGAACTGGTTGTATATACGATTATTTGCTTGAAATTTTTTTTTTTTTTTTATCGTTGGAAGGCTTTAAAAACCAGTTTTTTTTTTTAACTGGATGATAACACTTTCGGATCGTATACGTGTCGGCGTAAATTAATGTTATACTCGAAAGTGGTCGTATTTCAGTTAGCTCGTTTACAATGCAGCTTATTACTGGATTTATGGGTAGTTTGTTGTAACTTCAAAGAAATAATACAGAGGTGGACAATGGAAATAACCGTTACACAGAGATAAAAATTCAATTATTCGTAATTAGCTCTCGCCGTATTGCAAATGAGACAATATCCATATTCGCGTCTCGTGTAATAATGGATGAGCCGAGAGGAAACACGTTACGCAATATGTTTCAGTGAAAAAAAATAAGCGTATATGAAGTGCGCGCACAGCACGTCTACAATTCAGTGCGCGAAACGGCAATTTGCCTCTGATGCACTTGATCAAAGCGAGTAGAGAGCAAACAGCTGGCTAATACTACCTATATAGAGTCGATATGGAAGGGGGGAAAAGCGCGACGCAGGTGACCTTGCGCCCTAATATAAAAGCTCCCGTCATCTGTATATAGCTCTCTATTGTCGCGAGCGACGCATATTGTGTGTGTGTGTGTATATATACGAAGGATCCACTTAACGCGCGCCGTCGTCAATTTCGCGCCACATGTGATGTGATGCATCAGCTCGAATAATGCATAAGAAGGAGGTATAGTTTGGAATATATACGTGTATACAGTCTCTGCGATCGTTTTGTCGAGAGCTGTGCCAAAAAGTTTTGTTTGGGCTTGATTGATGTTACGAGAGAAAGCACTCGTGAACTGTATACATATATAGTAATACTCGTCGTCTGCACAGTCTGGAAAGTTTATCGAACGGGGCAGTTTCTCTCGAATATAATGTGTATTTTAATCGTTATTATATACAGTTTATTTTTTATATTTGTTACAATAATGCTTCAACAGTAGATCGACAAAAAATTTGCCAGTTGTGCAAGTGTAATCGGATTCTCGCATATAGCCATTACTCAGCGATCGTAAAAAAATGTTCTGCGACTGCATATAAGCAATTCGACACGACATTCAAGCTTGCTCCTTTAGTTATCAAAAAAATCCGCCTGACTCGAGTATTACACATAGTGCATAAAAAATTCCACGCACAGCAATACCGGCTCATTATAACACTGCTCGTCGAAAATAAGAGTAGAATTCAAAGTAGTCAGTGTGGATGCACAGGAAAACTTATAAAGACACACACACATACACACGTGCGGAGCACCGGTGTCGATCCAACGGAGATTCGAGGCACGCACTTTATATCGCGCAGTGTAGTGTGTATAAAATACTCGAGCGCAGGTGCGATGATTTCCGCGTGCTGCGCCGCGCAGATGCAAGGATATAATAATAATAATAATAAAAAAAAAACACCGGAGTAGGCGGAATAGGAAAAGCGGTGCCGTTTGATCCGAGAGAGAGGAACCGTTACAAGTAATACACGCGCGTGCGTTGCTGCTAAACGAGTTCGATTAGGCGTGTGCTTATATTAAGAAGCGTATATTACATATAAATTCGCTGTAAACAAAAAAGATACACACACAATGCAGTATATAATCGACACTCCATATCGTACTTGAGTATATACAATAAAAGAAAAAGAAACGAGAGAGAGAGAGAGAGAGAGCCATTAGTCTGAGACAAAGGCCGCAGTATACTCGAAAAGACACTTTGTTTTGAGCGCGCGTTTGAAGCAATTGGTAAAGCCGCCCGCAGCTTAATTGGAATAATCAGCCGATCAATTAATGTTTTCGTCCTGTACGTCGTGTATATATACGGCCCGAATAGGCTAACGACTCGCCGCTTGTATTCAAGTGAACGATCTCCCCTTCAAAAAAAGAAGCGACGCACAGCACTCCTCGAGCTTCCGTAACGTGACATCATTAATTTCATCCGAGCTAGCACACGCGTAATTCGCACCTCCGTATACATACACGAGGGAAGTATATACATATATACAGGGAGGCAAAAGGTGCAGCAGCAATTAAGGGAGAGAAGCACATAATAACGAGAGAGAGAGAGAGAGAGCCCGTAAGCGGCCTCGATGAGCTTGATAAAAGTGACATCGATTTTCGTGCGAATATATACTGCAAAAGGCTCTTCCTACTCTCGCTTATACTTTTTTTCATGCGCAGTGTCTTTTTGTGCGCCCAGCCATTGTCTGGGCTACTCATATCTATCTCTCTTTCTCTGTGCAGCCAGCTGCATTTATTATTTATGCGCTTTGATCTCGCTCTTCTCTCCCCTCGAGGGACTTTCTCCTCTCTGTGTTTGTTTGACTGAGTACACGCCGCTATATGGAGAGGCTCGAGGGCAGAAATGTTGATTGCCATCACTTTGAGGGAAGACGCTGCTCCTGCTTTGGTTTGTCTTCGCGGGGTATACTCGCTGACTTTATCTTTTAATTCGTCGGATTTACGACGCAGCCCTATATACATGCTGTTGATTATTTTTCTTCGGAGAATTTTCTTTTTTACTCGAAGCTTTTTGTTTATACGCGGCTCTCGCGATTTTAAGAATTCAGAACCGGTTGTTTGATTATTCACTCGCTGTGCTGTGTATACGACTTTTTGACACTTTTACGAGATAGTATAGCAACACCTTCACCCTACTTTGACTTCCGGTTCGCTCGTAAACCGTTTTCATTGCTGCCGTATTCTTACGTGTAAAACACAAAGACGGAAACACTTGATAACTCGTAAGTTTTAACTGTTCTCGTATATATATTGGAGGAAAAAAAATTAATGCTTGTCGTCGTGGACAATGAAAACAAGAAAAAAAAGTTAAAGGATGACAATAAAAATCCGTTTCAACGTCGGCTTATAATATGAATCAGAGGCGAATCAATGTTTTATGTAAATCTGCTAAGCCGGGATGTCGAATTCGGAAGATTATGTATATACGCGAAAGGTACGAGACACACATACGCGTGTGCGCATAAATTATACGATTTTCATCGACGTCTCTGTTATCTATACATCTCAGCATTTAGCCGGTGTGGCGATTTATAAGCAAGCCCACGTCTATATTGATTTTCTAAGAGGCTTATATATACTCAGAGATGGAATATAGAGACCCTTGGCAATATCTCCTCTTTCCTCAGGAACAATCAGCTCCTTTCAGACTCAACAGCGACGAACTGACCCATTTTCGAAAAAAAAAAATGTTTAAAAAGTATATATACTGTATACACACGCCAAGAGAGAAAGAGAGAGCAATACCGTATAATTCACAATAAAGAAGCATTGTGTAGTCCACGAGAGGAGTTCGGTATATATCGGTCATCTCGGGTTTCAAATTCACAGCGCCGTCACCGAAACCAGATATAGGTAGTATACCACACTTCTCTCGCTTCGAAATTACCGACTGCGGTTTTTACTGCATTACAAACGGCTTTTCTCGCATTATAACACTCGCGCGCCTGGCATTTGCGCGAAAAGAAAAAGAATAAGAGGGATCCTAAAAGACGCGCGGATTATATGCCGCCGGACGCTGACGTCACCCTCAAAGGATCTCTTTCTCTCTCTCTCTCTCCTTTTTTTATTTCGCGATGCTCGTTCTCTGCTGCTGCGCTTCTTCTCCTCAGCACGTACGAGACGTAATCGCCGAGAAATATTTTGTTTTCGGACTGATGGGCCGCTGTTTTACTTTAATAGAATTCATATCCGTCGAGAGGGTATTATATATACAGCTGACAGAGTGAAGGTCTGCAAAGGATGAAAGTGCAATTTAAACGAAATAAACTTTACCGAGAGCGTCGTGTTTGTGCGTTTCTTGAAATTTTGCACAACGTAATTTCTGACGAGATTTCGCTCGAAAAATATATAGTCCACAGCATCCATTAGAGCTTTAACGAACGACTTTTCGAGGAATATAATATCAAGTTCAATGTCAAACACGTGTTTACGGAATTTTTACGCTTCACTTTCTTTCGTATATAAACATGCAAAAGAACGTGTCTAAAGCAAGGCAACAGCGTGGGTGTATGGGGCACTTGTTCGCAGTGTGTGCCTGTATAAACAAAGTCGCGTCGAAATTTACAAATGCCAGAAGTGCAGCCACTCGAATATCGACCCTCACACATACGAAGGAAGCCACTTTACTCTTTCGAATAATTCGTACCGTAAGGAAGAGAGAAAGAGAGAGAAGACCTTGGCAGTAAGAAAAGGAGGCGTGTATATTGTATATATATATATTCAGGACGAGACTCCAGCAGCTTATGATGTTGCGAGGCCGTAACAATCGCTCATTTCTCGGCGCAGGATCTTGTGCCAGAAGTACATGTACTGCGCATAGGCTACAGTGTGGCTTTTATAGCCTTTTCTTGAACTCAAGCAAGGAGATTAATATTTAAGCCTATACCGGGAAGCCGTATAACGGCGACAACTAACCGCCTACAAGTAGCCCCGGCGTAAAGGGGGTTCCTTTTGTTGTGCCGTCTTTCGATTATCCTCGCGTGTATTAGAGAGAGAAAGAGGCTTTCCGGTAAATTGAGAACTTCTTAAACGGGCTCAATTGATATTCATATTTATAAGCGCCGCACTTTGCATTGATTTTTCTCTCTTCGATCCAATGCAGAATAATTCACGGTCTACAAATAGATTAATTTTGAAATTATAATCGCGGAGCGACATTTGCAATTTTGATTTCATCTCGCTGAATTATTCATCCATAATACCCTCGATAATATTCACTATCAAGATTTCATCTATCTGTATATAGATACGTGTGTATACAAAAAACACACACACACGCAGAGCTTTTCCGATCCAATTTTTTTTTCTGAGCCACAGTTCTTGAAATTAGTTTCGCAACGCGCAATCAACATAATATCGCATTCGCACCTAGTTGTGTCTTCTATACATCGATCGAATCATCCGAGAACTGTGTGTGCATTCAATGCAAAAAGCCTGATGGAATAAAAAATTCACTCGTTCAATATATAAGTATATATGCGTGTCTATATATGTACATCGAGCAAAAGGGGGTCAAGTGTTTTCACACTCGCGCGCATCGGCCGGTTAACGAAGTAGCTTACGTAACTTCATATCAGAGATGCATCGTGTATAGAATCGTCGCAGTAGCGGCTAGATTAGATAGGGACGAAAATAGCCGAAAAGGATCATCATCGGATGTAGCTATTCACAATGAGTGTTATATACATAGCGAGTGGTCACGATCGCGCCCGGGGCGGTCCATTTATCGTGACGGAATTGACCTTGAGTGTCTCGCTGGTAGGTAGGAAACTAGACTGAGCAACGTGCGGTATATATAAAGCTTGTGCGCGCGCGTGCAGTGTGGGCATCCCGATTATTAAGCTCGACGCATGTTATTATAGTCTAGGCTTGCATGTCCCACTCAAAGTACACGTATACTTTGCTCGATCGATGCTTCATTATGTATACGTTCAGGCTATCTGTCGGAGACATCCTTGGATACTTTGTCGTCGTCGTCGTCGTCGTCGTCAAAAAGCTGTCGAAAGTTTTTGCATGTGCGTATATTAGCTTTGTACTTGCGGTGCGCGGATGGTATATTTAAATAGACTTTTTATCGAATTGTATGGAGACGTATAAATTCATCGCTGGTCGAGTAGTCTGCTTTGCATTTTAATTTTTTCGAATTACACCCAAGGAGGAGGAGTGGAATGGGTCAGCTCATAAATATAGGAAGACTTTATATACACTTTTATAATTATAGTCGCCGCGATTCCGTAACGGGCTATAGCGAGCGGTTCGTTAGAAAATTAACGAGGTGACGTGAATGTATTAGTCGTATAAGATATAAGAAGTACGTTAGAATCTTTCGAAACCTTTTTATCCCAAAATTCAAACTTTTTTAAAAGAAGCTGTAAAAAAGCGTTTTTGACCATAATACACAATGAAGAATCAAGTATGCAAAAAGCGCGTTTCGCTCGACGACGTCGTGTAGGGCAAAACCGCGTGTGATGCACGCGAAAGAAAGAGAATCAAGAGGAAGATTGCCTGTGGTGTGTGGCGGACGCGCGCGAAGGTAAATACCCGCAGGACACGATGACGTAAGTCGCCGACGACTCAAGCGAGAAGAAAGAGGCGCTATAGTACGTGTGTATGTGTATATATACGACGACACAACCCGCATATATTCAAGCCTCTGGTACTCGTGAAAAAAGCAGACTGGCTCTCTTCTCGCGATAAAGAAGAGAGAGAGAGAGAGACTCGCCGCACGGCGTCAAGTGCTATCTCTCGCGTATATACGGTATATATACACACATTTTTTTTTATTCATGCATTTCATCCTCTTTTCGTTGCTGCCGCTGCTGTTTCTTCGTTTAAATATAGCTTCGCTACGAGGAACTCGCTCATTCACTTCTTCTTTATCCATTGAGGCATTAAACTCGACGCTTCGGCCGTGTAATTAAGTCGCTTTTTGTGCGCGAAGGCTCTGTGCGTGTTTATATATCTATATACGATAACCGAAGAGCGCTTTTAATTGAAAACGAGTCGTGATGCTTCGCCGGAACGATTTTCGTTGATTGAGTCACGAATTTCAAGGCTAACTGGTTTTGTTTGTTTTTTTTCCCTTTCGAGATCGACCGCGTGTGTATATGGAGTTTACTACGCGTAGTATATACACAGCGTGCGTGGAATTCCTGTGGTTTTTATCCTCGCGTTCTTATTATTTAATCGACGATGCAATATATAGCTGTTCCGTTTTTAGTGCGGAAGACGCCGCTGCTCGTTGTATAATATTGACTTTTACGTGAAATCACGGTATAGTCGAGCAAACAGTGTTAGAATTTGAAATGTTTATTTTTCATTAGAGAATCGTCGAGAAACGTTTCGTGGATGGTTGTGAAACTGAATCGATTTGCATAAACTAGTGACTTTCTACTGCATCGTTATTATGCCGGTGTAATGGATAAGAAAGAAACTATAAATAAACAGCAAAAAATTGTGGTCATAGTCGTTACTACGGGACTCTTTCTCTCAAGTGGGGCTGCGTCTGTCTTCGGAAGGAGGGGCGGAATCGTCGGCCAAGATGTGCTTTTGTTTTTGTCCAGGAAGGACTGTTTTACACCGCCCGGCACGTGGTACTCCGATCTCCAGAGTGATCTCGCGCGCTCGGACGATGATTTTCTCTCTCTCTCTCTTTGTTCTCTCTCTCTCCCAACGACAAAGTCGTGGAAATTGATCTTAATTTTGAGGCACAATCTCTACCTATCCGTGATCCCCTAGTTACGAAGAAGCAGACGACAGCGAGAACAGCTCGAAGAAAGCCTCGAGTAACATCGGACCACGTGGTGATACGCTTCGAAACGCTCTTATATACGAACCGCAGCGATTTCTCACCGCTTGCGAGAAAGACTCGCGACGAATGAAAATCCGGTTTGTCGAGCGTTTACAGTCTTTATCCGGTAAATTTAGTTTTCCCAGTCGATTAACCGATAATAATCTTGTCGTAAACACCTCGACAGACATTCCAACATTTAATCTCCGGATAGATAACGACTGCAAAAGCTGATTGCACAACGGGGCTATTGTGTTTCGCCACCTAGTGGCGAGTGCAGTTACGTATATACGCAATTTATAAACAGCGGCGATTTGAATAAATGCGCGTTCGATGACACACATTTTCGTTGAATTGCAAACGGTATTATATAGAAGAGAAGAAAACAGTCTAATTTGCGTGCGGATATGAAGGAAAGCAAATTGAAAACGACTCAATTAAATCGTCAAACCATAAATCATGCAAACGAAATGAAGAGACTCGCGAGCGCGAATGAAAAGAGCACAAAAGCGCGCGTGGCTCTCCATTTCCATAAACGCATCAATCACTCTCGGTGTTTTTTCATCCCGAAAAAACCGCAGTAGGTATTCGCTTACCCACACGCAAGCGAATATCAGGGGGAGAGACTGTGCAAAGCTCGACTCTTTTTTTTATCAATTTCCCTCGCGAAGCTTTCGAGAGTTTGAAGCGGTGCTACTGCAGAGAAGAAAAGTATATAAAAAGGGCCAGGGGTCTGCGATCGACAAGTGCCGGGCGTGCGAGTCGCTACACATACACAGAGACGCTCTCGGGCACGATTTAAGTCGTCGACGTCGCGGCGGCGCGGGGGGTTATCATGGTAACGCGCTGACAATGCAACCGGCGAAAATCGATACGCCACTCATTTGATATGCTGCAGCACACGCCGCGGCGCGCCCTCCTGTGTCTCGCCGCCGCAGTGGGAGCGGCGCCGATATGCAGGTCGAGAGAGAGAGATGTGTATATTTACATATAGCCCGGTAGGTTTACAAGGCCATACGTTTAGCCGTGTATAGGTATTATACGGAGAGATTGGTGTGACGCGGTTAAGACGTCCCCTAGCTCAGGTGCTTCGAGACGGGCTTTTAATTGAAGACTAATGGGAGGAGCCATTCTAGAGCGAGAGAATGCGAGCCCTTAATCTTTTGATGATTGCTTTCTTCTTTATACTCTCGTCCGTTAACATTCCAGGCTTCTTTTTTTTCTCTCTCTCTCTCTTACGCTTTCGACAACAGAAACGCAAGTAAGACATCGTGTGTAGATAGAAAGGGAATTCCGACGCGGTAGCCGAAAGAGGAAAACACGAGCATGTAATAATGCAAATAACTTATTGATCTCTCGGAGAGAGAGAGAGAGAAAGAGATGAGCGGCGAACAAACAAAACAGTAAAATAGAATATCGTTACGAAGTAGGATGATAAGACGGAATAACGAGAGAGAGAGAGAGAGAGAGAGAGGCGCGCACACAGGGCAGCAGGAAAATACAAAAGAGATGAATGAGTCTATCGAAAGTGTTCTAAACCGGCTTTGTATACGAGAGCTCATCGATTCGACGCCGCGTCGTCGTGATCCCAATGAGTATTACAGTCTCGAATAAAAGCCAAAGCGCTGTTGAACACGATCTTGAGAATATTCTCTCTCCGCGAGGTCCTTCAACCCTTCTCAGACGCGTATTAAGACTTTTCGACTCTTTTGTATTCTTCCCACTCCGCACTTTCTCTCACAAGAGCACTGATAATCCGTATTATGAATACAATTAAAATTTTTGTTCTTATTACCATTATCCAACGACTTCCTCCGCAGTTATATCACTCCAGTCAATTTTCGCGAAGCCGTAAGTGCACACCTAAGATCAGAGAGAGGCTGTGCGAGACTCGTCGTTGCATAAAGATGACCATAAGCCAAGCTTCTCAGCTGCTCTCTGTGTGTGTCTAGTGAAGAGCCCTAGACTCCAGACGAGTCTAGAGAAAGAGAGAGACAAAAGTCGACAGCGAGGACTAGAGAAGAGATGGGCTGAGCAATTCAGCCGGGCGCATGCTTCGCTAATAATGAGTCTCTCGCGCGTCAGCCCAGCTCCTTTTCTGTCGCTCTATCTTATATCAGCTAAGTTTCCCGTGTTCGTCTAGACGACGCTTTTTCTCCACGTCTAATAATGCGTCGTCGTCTCCGCCGCCGGCGTGTCTTTCCTCGCGCGCGACGGAAGTCGCAGTACAATGATTTCCACACAGCACTTTGTTGCTTTTTCACTTAGGAACGTCATGTATATATACACGCGCCAAGGAGAGTGTGAAAAGAAACAACGGGAGAATAGCGTTACACGCGAGAGAGACAGAGAGAGAGAGAGAGAGAGAGAGACAGGCTCTGAAAGGGAAATTTTCGTCGGGAAGATTAATGCATCGCTTATGGTTTTTTTTCTTAAGCTCTCGAGGAGGGGAATTAGGGAAATTTTTCCTTGAACTCTTAAGTAATTGCTTTTCGCGGGAGCTTTTCTTTGGTCGATATTGCTGTGTAAAACGAGCGCGCAAACGTCGTTAAATAGAAAGTTTTGAAACAATTACTCGGATGGAAAGTCGACACTTTGACGATCTTTTACATATAAATAATACAAGTTATATGTGTGTATTGGCTGAAAAGTGAAAGATACTGCAGTGGAGTAGTGCGAACGATTTGAAAGTGCATACATATACGCGAAATCGGCTAGTTCTAAGAAAGTTAAAAAAAGACTAGGCTACTGCTCATTCGCTTTTCTCAATAATTGTAGGTAGTACACTCGGCTTAATCATACCCCTTTTTCCGGGCTGCTCGTCTATATTACACGTGTGTACGAACTTTTCCAGTTTTAGAAATTATACACGCACGTGGCGACTATACGTAAGAACTGTATTATAGACTCACTCGCTTATTGTACCTTGTATATTTAAAAAGGCCAAAACTTGTGAAAATTTTAAAGCCGGCGTGGACATTTTTTTCTCTGCTGTCTCATCGTAGAACCGCGTTAATACTTCCTCGAAAGTTTCGTTCTCTCAACGGACCGCCTATTATAATATACATAGTTATAACCCTACTGCGAGGAACTTTTTGCACTTTTCTCGTTTTCTTCTCCCCAGAGTCGAATCAAAGTCGAGTGTTTATCGCCTCTCGGCTCTATATACATATACAACAATTACTGACAAGCCCATCCATCGTCGGATTTTAAATTCGACTTGTACACATCCGCAGAATCGATACCTTGATATTGTCCTCTTTTTCACTCTCTTTTCTATGACAAACGCCTGTCCCGCCACGCCGACTAAACTCGCGTAACCTTCAGCCGCCTTCTCGTGTTCTTCTATCCTCTGTCCGTATACACATGTGCTTTTTATCTCGTCACACAAGAAGCGAAACGTCGTATACGCATAGAGATGCGAGTGCAAATACTTGCACTGCACTCGACTCTTTCGCTACATCTTGTGGCTGTATAGATATATTTGCTGCAACAAAGGCTCGCTTCTCTTCTGCGGTTGAGTTTCGCGATTTTTAATTCGCTTTCTGCGCACATTTATACCTACGTGGAGAATATCAAAGAGGCCTTTTCTCTATGCGGAGATGAGGTGAAAATTGTATTCTCTTCGCCTCATTATACGTATACGCCTTTTTCTCGCGGTTTTCTAAGGCTGTATAAGATCAGAGTAGTTGGTGGTTTTCACGCACCGCCGTTTATTATATGACTATTGTTTCCGACAAACATCTATAACTCTCACGCTACAACCACACCGCAGACGTGTGTAATAAAAGTGTTACACACAGCTATACAGGAAGTTTTATTACCGAAAATTTCAAGTCACGTAACATATATAGTTATCCGTCAGCTTCACGGTGTGAAAGGGCTGCAAAAAGAGCTGACCTACATGACGAGCTCGTGTGCGTTATTGAGTTTAATTAATTAAATGCCCCCTATATATACACACACTGCACAAGGTGGCCAGCGCGTTTACGTCAATGTTTATCGCTAACGAATATAACCGTATTAAATGTGCAATAAAAAAAAAGAGCTGCAATGTAGCAATGAACTCGAGAGTATATCGAAGATCCGCATCGTCGCTTTTGATCTATTATATAATACCGATGACACTCGACCTCGAAACACATATTTTTGGTTCGATAAAGCCGCGCGCGCATTTTTCACACAGCACAGTCGAATTTTTCACCTGATCCTAGAGTCAATATAATCCGTCGCCGCACATCAGATACAAGAATAAGAAGAAGAAGCAAAAAAAGAGGAAACTTCTCTTCTCTTTTGTATCGCATTCACAAGAGGCGCCCAGAGTAGAGCATTAGAAAACAAACTCGAAAGAAAGAAAGAAAGAAAAAGAGCAAAGGTCGCGGTAAGGTGTGTCCCTAGTATAAAGAATCTTCATCGGAGATAAAAGCCAGGGTTATAGAGGAGAGCCTAGGGTAGCTCGACTCGACATTGCAGAAAGCGAGAGAAGAGAGACATCACGCGCTTGCGCTCCCCGCGCCCTCCTCGTCCTTCTTTCTCCTTCGCGGAATCGATGCTGCAAGGAAGTAGGCCATTTCCTTCCCTCCTGTGTCTCTGATGTACATACCTATATATGTGTGCATGGCTCGCAGAGTAGAGCGAAGAATTTCCTGTCCTTGCTCTGTCTCATCTCCCGCAGAAGAGTTGCGCGCCCACGCACGTGCGGATATGAAAGGCCGCAAAGGAGGGAATTAGGAAGCGGGGCCGAAAAAAAAAAGAAAGAAATGAGCCGCGCGACTCATGCGACGAGTCGTCTTCGTCGCACAAAAGCGCGCGTGTTCTTTGCTCAAACTTTTTTCTTTTTTTAAAGGCTGTGTACACGTTTCGCAAGCTTCTTTTTTTTTCGTCGTCGAGAAGGTCATGCGCGAGGATTAATTTTACAGTGGGATGTATGATGCTGAGAGCTGATTGATTGGATCGCGGTGAGAGTTGCGTAATATGTGTGTGAGAAGAGTTTCGATTGTTTTACGCGGAGAGTCGCAATTGTAGAGAGAATTTATAAAGATGCTACCTGTAGATGGATAGTATTGAAGAGATAACCGAGGTTTTTAATGCGATGATGCTTATTATAGCTCGGTCGGACTCGATGATTGAATCGACCTTAGAATAAACAGATTTCCATGCCTCTCTGATTCGTCAGAGACGATCGAACTGTTCCACTTCTTTTCTGCTTTTTTTTCGACGAGTAGTTATCGAGGAACGTGACGCTCGCGAGTGAAACAAAAGAGTGCATCATGCATTATGTAGACACTCGCATACGAGGAGCATTAAATTTAAAAGTTATTTTACGAAAAAAAAAACTATTGTTTTCCCCGCATTCTCGGTCAATATTTAAAGAATGCGCGCATGCCGATGATAAAAACACAGTCTCTCTCTTTTTTTTCCTCAAAAATTATCCGCCCTCGCGTCGACAACACATTTTCCACGTATAATAACAACGATCATAAACACCAGACACAGCAATGATGGCTTTTCCACTTACGCAATTATCGCCCGACTTCTGATACTTTTCTCCATTCGCTCATCGTTATGTCCGCGGCCGTAAACACCTCTACACACGCATCACGCAAAGAATTTTCCCATCGATCATCTCCGAGGATTCACGAGATCGTTCGTTTTTTTTTCCTCGAAACCCCAAGCGAATATTATCTCTAGGACGAAACGATTATGCGCGGACACACGTCGATCAATTTTCCGAAAGCGCCACGCCTTTTCGCTCGCAATATCCTTTTTGCATATATAGGGAAAAGTTACGCAAATCGAGATAATTTCTGCCAGACACCGGTATTATTATGTGCAGCCACTATCTGGTGCATGTATGTGTGTTTTTACGGTTTGTTATATTTACGGCGGCTGTTTCCTCTTGTTTATTGCCCTCCGGACTACTTTCTCCGAAGCAATTAGCAAAAAATCCCGCGTTTGTGTGTATAATGCCTAGGCTCATTCGCTTCGCCGCTAATTGGGAGAGGATTCAATTTAATAATCAGATGTACAGTTATTCGAGGAGACTGACGTTAATTAAGAATGATCGATTTTTTTTTTGCGAGGATAATATTATACACCGGCATCTATACTCTTATCGGTCCGAGATAGTCGATTTTTTTATATCCTATACCTACTTCACCTTCGAAAGCTAGATTCTTGTAATTGATGTTAATGTAAGCTTCGAAAGAGGCGTGTCCGCACTATATATATATATATAAGTCGATCGATCAAAACTGTCGAAAGTTTGAACGGAATCTTGATTTTTCTTTAGCTCTATTTATATATACTTTATAGCGTATATAGTTATCCTTTTGTTTCAATAACGACACGCTTTTTTCGCTAGATAAACTTCGTGACTTACTGTACATACGTCGTAACAAGCGAATGAATCGGCAGAGCGCACGACTTAATTATTGCGTCATAAATCATTAATTCCAGAAGAGTAACTCTGCAGCATCATCTCCGCTCGGACGAGCTGTGGCCGGAAAATGATTTATCACTCATTGAAGACGGTCTTACATATATCATATACCTACATATAAACTAGAAATTCCACTTACACAATAATCGAAAAACAAAATAATAATAACAGCTGTCTAATAGAAAATTGCCCGTGCGATTGCGTGTTTATACCGAGTTGCGCAATATAAGAGAGGGCCACCGGCGTGTCGTCGTCGCAATCCATTTGGAAAAGTAGCCGGCGATCAAGCGCGCATTATAGACGACGAAGGCCTCAATATACTCGAGCGGCAAATTGAAGCCTCTCGGACATAATCCAGAAAACAAGTCGTCAAACGTGTCATTTCGTGTACATGTGTGTGCATAGAGACAGCCTCCCCTGCTTATAAGCTCAAACTCCGAGGAGATATTATTGAAAGACACACAGACACACACACACACACACACACGTGTCAGTATATAAGTGCTGCACGCGATCTTCGTTCGCGTGCCGTTGGCGCATTATAAAAACCGGTTCGCTGTCGTCGATATATATAGAGCCGCGAATATTCCGGATCCTCTTCCTCTTTAGCGGTAATCGCGGTTCGCGCACGCGTCGCGAATGTCAAAGCAACTATATTATAGCATATGCGCGCTTGTCACCTTCGTTCGCGCGCGATGCATCATCGCAGCGTGTGTATATTCAGTGTTATTAGTTAATCCGTGAACTTGGGGCGAGTAAAACGATGAGTCAGTATTATAGTAGTAGTAGTCGTTATTGCGACCGAACGAAAATAGACGAGTACAAAAGAGTGTATGATAACGGTATAATAATGTGTGTGTGTGTGTGTGTGCAGATATATACGCTGGAAAATTGTCGGGATTGTTAAAAATTAATCTTCCGCTTTTATATTACACGCGTGATTACAGGGAGCGAGCGCGCGATAAGCAATCAATCGGGTTAATCGTCACTCTCCGGAGAAGAGAGGAGCCAATTATAAGCGTATACCGTTCTCTTGCTCGTATATACTCTCTCTACGCATGGCTGGTAGTCCTGATCGAGTCGATGCTTCTTCTTTTTTATTTTTGCTAACATACCATATATATCGCTGAATTTTCGAAATCATCGAAAGCCGATCTGTAAAAATAGAGAAGCGCATTATATTCCCTCTTGGGTCATTTCCTCGAGCTATTATACACCGATGACTTTCCAATAAAAAACGAACTATACATCAGTCGTGAATGGAAAATCAGCGTCCGTGAAATGAGGTGAAATCAGCGCGTTCAACCTGCTCGTTATGTTCTATTATTTGTTATTCAAACTATCGACTCCTGTGATCTTCTCTTCTCGCGTTTCAGCTTGCATAATGAGCAATTATAGACGTGCGGTGTGTTTAGATTATCAACTTGGTATCCGCGCGAGCTCGATGTATACAGATAAAATTTACGACTCTTACGTTATTATATTGACTTTTATGCACGTTCTTGCGGTGCAATAAATTTTCGATTCGTTTAATCGTTGTGACGACAAATTTTCAGTTAAAACAAACAGGAAAGGAATAAACGCGCGAAAATGAATTCTCGGCCTAAAAAAACAGCCGCTAAAAAAACAGAAATAATGACGGCACATCAGCGTAGTCGGTGATGATTTCCGCGAAGCGACGACGACTGTTACTGTCATCGAAAAATTCTCTCTCATATATAAATAGCGGCGAGAGGGAAAGCCCTGTATTATATATTGTACAGCGACGAGCTGCTGTATAGACTGAAAAAAAAGGTATAGCGTGGAAAAAAGAAACGGTGTCGGGAACGCGACGAGATTCATCGCACGGCTGCCTCTCCGAATTCGGACAATGGCCGTGTTTCCGGACTGGCGCCGTTACGCTAATCACGGGGTAGATCCGGGAAACGACGGCGTTGATTTTCGAGATATATATACACCACAGTGGCGGCCAAATAAACTCATAGCGCGTGTATAGAGCGGATATGCATCCTTTGATGCCGCCGTTATATATACCGGCGTGTGTCCGGGAACCATTTAGAGAGACGTGTGTTATAAGACAGGTCTAACGGCGCGACGTGCGATGTAAAAGTAATATGTGTGCGACGCGGTCTATGTATACGTATAGGTATCTCGCGATTTTTACGACGAGAATATATTTTTCGGCTATATACATTTTTATATATATCTATACAGGACTGGCTCTACTCTCTTTAATATTCATGCATCCTCTGCAGTACTAGCTATATATACTCCGTGTGTGCTTTACGAGCTGAGAAAGATATTCCAAGAGTTTCTAGGTGAAACCGTTTCCGAGTTTTATACTCTCCTCTCGGCGCTCTTATATATAATACACCGAAAGGAATCCAGGACTAGCCTTTACACGACTGCTCTAAAAACGAGGCTAATATCACGAGTTTCAACGTTATAATACACAAATTACACACCGAGTCGTATTAGTTTCTTTTTCTATCGCCAACTGAAATCTCGTCACACCAGCTGCAAAAACGTTATGTACCAGCCGAAATTTATATCCCTCTCTCTGTACGACCGCAATTAATCAGCGAACTTTGTCGACCCTCCTAAAAACGTATACAACGTGTCCATTTTTATCCTCGCGTATACGTGTGCAGTATAAGTGCAGCGCGCGTCTTATCTGCCGGAAATGCAACTATAGGTAGCGCGAACGAGATCCAGTTACTCTCCTCTCTCTCTCTCTCTCTCACTACTACCATCAGTTTGCGATACGATCGCGCGAGCACGCAATGAATGCCGAGGAGGAGATACGTCACGCTGCATAGGTACGGCTGCGCAGAGATGGAAAAACGAATTCGCATTATCGTTCATTAGTCTTTCTCTGTGTGTATGTGTTTTCATCGAGCGGTTCAATAACCCTGCTTCAATGAGTTCTCATTCAGAGTGTCTGGGTCCAATTGCACTATTGCTTATCAGCTCGCAATGACTTTGTCCTGGATTCTGAAGCGATGCGGCGAATAAAAGTCGCGTGTGTGTATACTCTGTATATATCGAATGCTAAAAAGCTCTTCTGAGAGAAATGGGTCGTCGAGTGTGAAAAAAAAAGAGACTGATTGAGTTTCACAGAAAATCAAGCCGGTACTTTCTCTCACTCGTTATTCATCGAGTTAATTCGAGGGGTGAGATGTGTGTCTCAATTACGCCCGTAATTAAAATCACTTGACGCGAGCGTTGGCATAGGTCAATCCGACAATGTATGCATCATCGTCTCTCTTGTGTTATATATTCTTACGGCCGAAGGTCACAAGTCTGTTTGGACAAGACACGCACATACAGAGCATCCCCTTGTTTTCTCTCGCTTTCGCTCGTATAATATAATAATATACGACTATGCAGATGGTGTGAATCACGCGTGTCTTGTATTTATTTTTGCAGATGATGCTGTTAACGCTCTGTCTGAGCAGTATGCTGCTCCTCGTCAGGGCCCAGACAAGTGTACACATTCTCTCAAAGTACGGAAGCGGACAGCTGGTCACTTCGAGTATACTCACTTGGATACCGCATACTCAGTACAGCGCTACGAAGAACTTTGTCATCGGCAGCTTCGAGATCGTCCCCGGCTCCGCAGGTATAGTTTTTTTTTCTCGATTTTTGTATACCGTTTCTGCTGCAATGTCCATGAGAAAATTCTCACGAGATCCCGTATAATAGATACTTGTATACAGACCGCAAATGATCGGTTATAGCGCAGCTCTTTAAAAGAAAAAAGCCCGTAACTATTAACGTCTCGCTTTTCCCAACTGCAGCAGAATCGTCGGAGCCGAAGGACAAGGTGAACCGGCCGATCTTCGTGTGCCGAGCGATGCACAACGGCAACTGGGTGGCCGGTGGTCAGAAACAGGGAGACAAACACTGCAACGTCAGCTTGACCGGAAGCGTTGGCACCTACGAGCGCTACCAGCTGCTCGAGAACGTCGACAAAGCGGCGAGAATCAGCTGGGAGAACTGGACCAAGCTCTACCAGACACCCGTCGGAGCCGTCGCCACCAGCAAGTTCTTCGTCGCCAGGCACGCGGTTAACATGGGAAAGTCCGAGAACGGACATGATCTGCTTCACTACTACATCGGCACACTCGACTCTCAGGACAGCCTCGGCTCCATCTACTACGTTAAGGAGGTAGGCTTATATAAATATAGCTGTATAGAACTTGTCTTATAACGCGTCATGTGTATTTGCAGGACGGCACCGAGGGCACGGCAGACAACGGACAGGTACTCATCGAGACGGAGCCCATAATGTACGAGCTGACCGCCGTGAAGCTGAACAACCAGCGCAAGACCATAGCCAAGAGGGAGGAGCGCATCCTCGGCCAGGCGACCATCAAGAACGAGGGCTCGTCACCGGCCACTCTGGCCGAGGCCTTCGCCTACTCGTATCTCTACACTCTCTACTGGGGCCAGGGCCACGCGATGATCAAGGGACTCAACACCACCGTCAGCCTCCTCAACAAGACCAGACTGTCCGACGTCAACTGGGGCATCCCCATCAAGGAGAACCGCACCAATGTCCACACGTGAGTATACGCGCATTTTTGCCATTGATAGTAATACTAGAGAGATGAGATTATAAATTGACAATCGTTGCGCAGGGTGGAGGTCTACCTGGAGCCGGGCACCGCGGTCAACGTGACCCTGCGCGGCTACTACACCGACGCCGAGGTGCCCTACAGCGGTAAGCTGCACTCGCACTACAAGGACGGCGTGATGCTGAACCCGCGCACCATCAGCGACTTCCGCCACGAGGCGACCGTCACCGACATCGCTCCGGACTTCGGACCCATCTACTACCTCGGCAACTACAGCCTCGTACCGACGACCGTACCACCACCGACCACCGAGCCAACCACCACTCCCATGTCGACGACGCTGCGACTCACCACGATGCCGTCGACGCGTCAGCAGCAGCAGACCGATCGCTTCGACATCAACGACAGCACCGCCGAGGAGCAGCAGTACAGCAAGGAGAGCGCCGCGCTCGACGAAAACGCCATCCTGGGCAAGCACGGTATGCAGGGAGACGACGGCGGACCCCTGTCGCTCAAGGACAAGGACGGCGGCCACTCGGCGGCCGGACCCAGGTCCGCGCTACTCGCGACGACGGCGCTCTTCGCGCTCCTGCTTCACCGAGTGACGTGAAGCACCAGCGGGTAACACTAGCGCGCGCACAGGAGCCTCGCCAAAGATTTTCTAGGGAAACGGATTCTCATTCGCTTGCGCCGTCGGCTTTGCACGGCCGCGATCGATCGTCGAGAAAGAGAGCCGGTTGATCAGTGCTCTGCAGCGCGCTCAGCAATAGCTACGTTATACATTATATATACACACACATACACTTACACACATGTACACAGTTATTCATGTAAACTCGCCGACCACGTCGAGTCCTTGTAGGAGATTTTTCCTTTTCTCTTATTGTATCCGAGAGCTGAGAGGTTGAATGCGGAAAAGAATGAAAGCGTGTGCGTTTGCTATATACAGAGAGAGAGAGAGGGTTGTTGAAGAGAGAAAGAGAGATGACTCCGAGTGGCTATGTCGAGATCCGACATATGCTTGCCTTTCGACAAAAGAAAAATAATAATAATGATGATAATTGTAATATGACCTTGCATTATCGTTGGAGCGCCTCCTATACTGCACTCTTACGCGAGAGCTTTTTGTGATTTCGAAGAGCACGCGCGCAAGAAGAGACGCTCCGGCGAAACTCGCCACACCGACGTATAAGAGAATGTATATTTAAACTCGTATATTAGTAGCAAGAAGGTCTATCAATGAGCTAGTCTCTCACAAAGTATTAAGTACAAGCAATCGCGAGCCAAGGCGTTGTCATAGTTCAGGATGTTCCGCGTGTGATTGTAAACGAACCGATATATAGATAACCAGTGCATTACATTCCGTCTGACACGATGATATATAAAACCTCTATCGAGATACTCGAAAGCAAATTAAATATACATGTATGCCTTTTGCCCGCGACGATCGGCTGTTGGCGCGAGAGATCCAAACGCGAAAAAGTTCGTTCTGCCAGAAATTTTGCTCGAAAGTTTTTTTCCATCTATTCATTGCTCGTTTTCATACCAGCCATTTCTCTCTTTTTAACTGTGTAAGATATCATTATTTTTGCGCGTGAGAAATTGAGCGCACCTTCTTTTATATACATTATTATTACTACTACTATTATTATTATTATTATTATATATTTCTATTTTTTTTTCGTTGAGTTAAGAGAAGCACCCGTATATTTTGAATAAAAACTTTGTATTAATTAATTGTATACTTGCGTATAAAAGTATAAGCGTTAACTTTGAGATGTCTATTATTATCATCGAGGTATATTTCGACTCTTAACAAGCTTTTTCGCAACTTCAGCGACAACCGTTAATAAAGTTTGAACCTATCCTCGAATCCAATGAAAAATCGTTATCACATATATAGATGAATATAGTTATATAAGAAAAAAAAAGAATAAATAAATAGCATATTATATGTACGCGGGCCTTCCTGTAAGGGGGTCGCGAAGCACAAGAGCTACCTTTATTTTAGATATGCGCCACCTCGAGATGAGAACGATTACGAGATAGGGGAGAGATGATTGTAAAAGTTCAGAAGGCGATAAGAGAAATAAAAAATGAAAACAAAGTGCGATAAGCTGAGCGAAGATTAAATAACACAGACAAATATGAGAACGGCCACGCTATATTTTTGAGAATGCAGCATAATTTTAGACGTTTGTAAGGTTTGTAAGAGTAGCGATGTAAGTATTTATAGCGAGTTGCATGGGCTTATGAATTCCTAGTGTGCGACGATGTCAATCTTTTAAAACTGCGAGGTATAAAATGCGAGACTGCGTTTGTTCTTGAGATACGAGACACCTCTTTCGAGCGTCGAAAGAGAAAAAAGATTTGGAGTCGGAATTCTCGTATCGAGTGAAACGCGTCTTTTACGCCAGGGTCAAAGTCTGTCGGACTGAAGCGAAAAAACGTATTGCTTTCATTGCTAAAGCGTTTGTTATTAAATTTGAAGACAAACATTGTCATGTTTCGTTGATGATTTTTGGTATTTGTACGAAAGAAAAAGAAGAGAAGGGTAGGCATCGATGTTGTAAATATTTTAAGCTACAGGTTCTCCACACGTGTAATAAAAAAAAATTGTTATTTCTTTATTATTTTTTACTTTCTCAAACTTTTTTTATGGATGCGATAATTTTTGTTCGGTTTACATTATTCTTTGCATATTCATAGGTTGCATTAAATTTAGATTGATCGTTTCGTTAATTCTACCGATATAAAAAGAAACATATAGAGCATGCGTTCAAGTGAAAATAGTCGAAAGAAAATACCAAGTCCTAAATAATTGTGATACTACACAGATTTTAAGTTTGAGAAAGCAAAGAAAAAAACATTCCGGTATGGTTAATGATTGATTGTTATGATTGCGGTTAGCAATAATTATAATGAAAACGGAAAAATTGTAACGCATGAATTTCCTTTAAATTTATTACGTTCGTGAGAATACGTCGACAGGATACTGCAAAGTTCAGAGAATAAAAGAGAACAGCTAGGAAATGCTAAGATTAAAAGTATATAGCCAAATTCTTTTTGCCAAGTAAAAGAGAATAATACGGGAACGCTATCTCGGGAGATACTGAAATTTCTGTCGAAGCGAAACCCATTATATGCTTGAAAAGTGAAAATAAAATACAAACGCATTTATGACTTGCGAAATATACGCCAAACACCCTAATATCAAGCTTATTTAAACGCGTGTACGTAAATACAGAAACAGAAATAAATGTTATAATATATTGATCTATGACTTTTATCGCTACCATTCGATCTGCTTATATACATGTTAAATAATTTAATAGTTATCGTTTATTTAAGTACCGCAAAACTGTACATTATCATGTAAATATAAATACATATAATTATAAAGCATTTGCAAAAGTAATTCAATTGGATTGAGCCTTTAGTAAGCTTAATAATTTTATATTAGCAAAATTATATCTAAGTTCTAAGTAAAATTATGCTTGATCTTTGTATACCCCTCATGATCTACACAATTGATGATTAAAATATATTTCAAATCTAATAACGTGTTAATTTTTCAAAATAACTATTTTTGAACCCTGTATAGATTAAAAAGTAATCATATTCATGAATTGTAAATTCTTATTAATCAACTTCAATTCCGATTTTGAATCTTTTTTCTCCTACTTTCCCTCAATATTCCACCTTCAATCAATGTATGTGACAGGAAAGTTTTGAAATATAGTATTTGAAAGAAATTATTATTCCTCACATTTATTGGAAAAAAATCTTCAGAGGTAAGTAGTTTTGATATCATAAGTTACATTATAACATTTTTATCTAGTTAAGTACTTTAAAAGCTTGACTGAAATTTCATTGATGGTTTTAAATAGATATTTTAACACTTACCAAGTACGCCATACTGTTGGGGCGTCAACTTTGTGTCTCCATCGAGTCCTCCAGGTACTGAAGATATCAGAGATGCTCTATCACTGATGTGACTTCCTCGAGTACTGGCTTCGCTTCTTCTTGCCCATGATGCTTGAGAAACTGCATCTATACATTTTTTCCAAACAACGATTTTTAAACAATTACTAACTAAATAAAAAACCTTTAAAAGATTATATATACACTACCAAAATTAGATGCTTTTGAATTAATTAATCTTTGCCTCGAGTCTCTAAGGTGTCTTCGAGAAGGTGGGATTGGATGTCTTCTGCGTCTCTTTAAAAACTGTGCCAAGCTTCCCAGTAATAAGGTACCACTTGTTAAACAAATAATGAGGATCTGAAAACGAATAAGATATGTAATATGTCTTTTGCACTAAAATTGCAAACTAACAATCAATAAAAACCTTGATCATTTCATTAAAAAAAGAACAGAAATAAAAAAATAAATAGCTAGGGTATGGGTATTTAATTGAAGATTCTTTTGACAGTGGTAATTGTAATAAAAAACCAACGGTTTATTACTTATGTAAGATAGTTCATTAGTACAGACATAACCTACGAGTGTAATTTTTGTAGGTTAGTTACCTTTTGAGATCGAGAAAGATTGATTTTTGGTAGAGAAATGACATAACGGGCGCAAAACTTTCCCAGAAAATCTTGCGCGTTCAACAGAGACATGTCAATTTCGCGTCAATTAGTTAATCCGAATAAGTTTATCCGTGCACCAAAGGCATTAGTGATGAAAAATCGCGCTTTTCGAATCGTCGTCGGTCAAAACACTCAACACTCGCGAAACTCCGTTTATGCACCATGCACGTGTATATTGACTAACACATAGCCGACTATGTTTACACTGCGCATGGTTAGGTATATATAGGTACTTTGCTCCAAAATCAGCAAGTTGGAGCCGTCAGCCGGATGAAGGCTTATGGACGATTGTTTTTTGTGTATACTTACATATTAGATACAGATGTTATATACCGGTGAACAAGATTATTAAAAGAAATGACGAAAAATTTTGTTAAATTGATTGTTATTAAAAAAATTTATTTTCATTCATTTCACATTATTGACACAATTGATACATTTGTAAAAAAAGGTATAATATATTTATACATATTTTTTGATTAAATAATATGTTTAGTTGATAACTTTCTATAATTATGTTACATTTTTAAGTATTAAATGGTATGTATGTACATATTTAAGGCACTTTCACTTAAAATAAATTGTATAAACGTGTTCTAGCAGCCTTTTATCTCGCAAAATGAATATGCTAGATTTATTGAAGGCATCACTAATTATTTGCATTGATACGCTTGCAATTTTTCAAGAAAAAATAAAAATTATTAAAATAGAGTATTCTTATTTCTTGAAAAATATATCTATAAGTATTACATATTTAACAACTGACCCCGTATACTATTTACATTTTGAGTAATGTGTAACTTTATACAAAACTTAGCATAGTATATATGTGATTTCGTAATATCTTATATTACAATTAATCTTAAAAACAACTGTAAACATTTTTCATATCAAATCAATTGACATTAATATGAAAATAACAATTAAAAATTATTGAGAAGACTTTTTTGTTAGCTGTCAGAATAAGATATTGACTTTTTTGCTTATCTAGAAATGTACAATAAGATTTCTAAAATAGATTGTTATGAAAAATGTAATTTTTTAAAATAATTTTTTATAATTAAATTATGTATAAATGCCAAAAGTAATTGTGAGATAAAGCACCTGTTGGAAGAATGCGAAAATTTACATTCCGTTGTAAGCAGGACCACCACCTCCTTCTGGAACTACCCAATTGATGTTCTGACTTGGATCTTTTATATCACAAGTTTTGCAGTGAATGCAGTTTTGAGCATTGATTTGAAGTTTCTCTCCAGTACCATCCTCTAATGGAACGAATTCGTAAACTCCTGCAATGTATATACATTTTTTTATGTTTGTCACATTTCATTTGTATATAAAGATAAGTTAGTATTCTGTAATATAGTGTAAATTATTTACCAGCTGGACAGAATCGGCCTTCAGGACCATCGAATACCGCTAAATTTCTTTTAACTGGTACCGTATCATCCATAAGCGTAAGATGCGGTGGCTGATCAGCTTCGTGATTCGTTCCAGTTAGAGCAACAGACGAAAGTAAATCAAAAGATACAACGTTGTCTGGTTTTGGATAATCGATGGGTGTACATTCAGCTGCAGGTTTCAGTCTTTTATAATCTGGATCTGAATTTTAAATCACAAATATACGTGATCAATAAATTAAATATATATAAAATTCAAAATAATATTTTTATTTATGTGTTTTTCTATGTACATACCTCCGTGTGACAAAGTCCAAGGTTCCCGGCCGCCTAAGAGCATGGAGAATCCTGAATATGCCATACCACCATACAAACCGAGCGATGTATGGAAGCTTGGTCTGAAGTTTCTCACGGCCTTGAGTTCCTTGTAAATCCAACTGTTGTTGATTTTATCAGTGTAGGATTTCAGTTCTAGACCTTTAGTTTTTGATGGCGTCGATTCAGCTTCGATGATTGCCTCAATTGCACTTTCGGCGGCTAGCATTCCACTTTTCATCGCGTTGTGCGTACCTTTGATTTTTGGCACGTTCAAAAATCCGGCTGTGCAACCAACCAAGCAACCTCCAGGGAATTGCAACTTTGGTATAGATTGGAATCCACCTTCTACTAAAGCTCTTGCGCCGTAGGCTATCCTGTATGCGCCAAAAGTTAGTAAATAGTTGAAGAGAAATTCTGAAATTTTAAAATTCAAATCTATGAAAATGAATATACCTTTTGCCGCCCTCGAGTGTTGATCTAATGGACGGATGGTGCTTAAACCTTTGGAATTCTCTGAATGGACTTAAGTAGGGATTTGTGTAATCTAGTCCCACCACGAAACCAATTGCAATAAGAGGAGTCTCTTCGTTTAGATGGTACAAAAAGGAACCTCCATAAGTATTCTTATTTAAAGGCCAGCCTACAGTATGCTCAACTGTACCAGGAGAGTGCTTGGATTTGTCAATCTCCCAAATCTGAAAAAAACGTTTCCACAATTTAAAAATAAATACAGTACACCACGAGTACGGCATTGGATTCTGAAAAACAAACCTCTTTAAGACCAATTCCGTAAGTTTGAGGCTCGCAGTTTTCCCTGAGATTAAACTTTTTAGTAATTTGTTTAGTTAAGTGTCCATGACAGCCTTCGGCGAAGATGGTACACTTGGCGTGCAATTCCATGCCGCGCTCAAAATTGTCCTTAGGCGAGCCATCCTTAGCGATACCCACATCGTTGGTGGCAATTCCCTTTACGGAGCCATCCTCGTGATAAAGAACTTCCGAGGCACCGTAGCCAGGGTAAAGTTCTACGCCTGCGGCTTCCGCCTGTTCGCCGAGCCACGACACTACGTGACCCAATCTGAAATGACAAAACTGCTTTAGTACAAAATTGCGTGTACGCAAACACAATACGCTACGCACCGGACAACGTAATTTCCATGATTGTACATGGGCATCCCTTTGAAAATGGGAATAGGCACGCGTCCAGTTTCAGTGAGAAAGGCGAACTTGTCTGCTGTAACAGGCGTGTGTAGAGGAGCTCCGAGTTCCTCCCAGTTGGGGAAGAGCTCTTTGAGGGCGATAGGATCTATGCAGGCACCGCTAAGTATGTGTCCTCCTATCGTCGCGGATTTTTCGACGAGGGTGACGCGCAATTCCTTGCCATGCTGTTCGGCGAGCTTACGGGCCTGGATCGCTGCGGACATTCCCGCTGGACCTCCGCCTACTATCAGGATGTCCGTCTCGTCGACGTACCTCTCCATGTTTACGTCTGGAAATAAATAAATGTACTGTAAAACTTGAAACATTTTTAAAAATAGGCTAGATATTTAAAAACGCATTAAGAAAGATTACGAGATGAGCAATAATACCACATTTTATTTTTATGAGTAATCTCTTTTCAATAATAGACGGAATCATAAATAATATGTAATTAAAAAAAACATTAGATGACAATTCATTAACTTACCTTTCCATCTTGGATCACTGTCGCGGGGCACCACCGTATAATGAGTTGTAATTTTCGGGAAGGCACCTTCGGAGTAAGCCCTCTGCGACAGCTGCTTCAGGCTTTTCACTGAAAAATTGAACGCAAAGTTATTATCATATACATGAATATACCATATTTCAAGTTAACTCGCAACCAATTTATTTTAATACACTTCAAAGGGTTTAACAACCGCGGCCTCTCCATTTGCTCGCCGCCAGTAGAGAATGAATTAAGTATAAAGCCGTTCCACACACGCAATCGTCTTTATAAGTATATATATGTATACATATATATATGCTTGTCTCATTCAGCTGGGTTAAAGTCCACATATTTTCAACGTTACAGCGCGATACACGTTTTTCGTCTAATTGCTCTAGAACTGTGTGTTACTGATAATGATTATCGCTACTAAAATGTGATTTCGGTTGATCTCCCTCAAATATATTAACTATAGGTATTTTGGAATTTTACGTAAACGGAGATTTGGTTTTGTAGCACGAGAAATTGCTATATATAAAATTCGTATTAAAAGCATCAGAATTATATAATGAAAGATAATGAATCAAATTTATACAAAACCTTGCTTACACACAAAAAAAAATTGACAGAATCATTAGACGATTCCAAGCTATTGATATGCGAATAGCAGTAGGAGTATTTGTAAGATAAATTGAACAGCAACAACTGAAAACACATCGGATATATTGCAAAACAAACGTCGAACGTATAACGAATTAATGTATGCAACAGAATGCTGGATGTCTACACGACATACACGCAACGAAATGAAATTTCAGCAGATCTGTCTGTATGTAATAGAAAGCAACGTCGAGACACGAAATTGATATAAAGTACGAGAATTAAAGAGGCCAATCAACGCGAATTATTCAGCGAAATCTACCACAGTCAGCTGAGCGATGGGTAGAGCGGCAAGTTCTTCTTTTTTTTCACTCGAGATCAAGGCAATCAAGTGTCGATATTGCTTGGATAAAGCATTTATCTTACCGATTTTAGATGAACTGAAAATGGTAGAGGCCATCGCCGAGGTTGCACAGTTACACTGAGGAGAAGATCACAGCTGCAGCCTCGAAATGATGTGCAGCCGCACCGGTTCACTTGGCAAATAATCCGAGACAGAGCCAAACTTATCTCTGACTGCGTGTCATTCGCACTGGCCATCAGGAACTGACCCTGGCTCTGGCGTGGCATGGCTCTGGCTGACTACTATCGTCGCCCCGCCAGATGGCAGCATCTTAACGCGGTAATTTTGAATAAGCGTTGAAGTACTCGCGAACTAATAAATTGCGAAACTATTGTTAGGTGGTGAATTGAAATAAGGTAAAACACGGTTTATTTAAGTTGAAAAAAGCTTTTAGGATAACATACAAAAATATGTATATTAAGTTTTTCTTTGCTGAAGCTTGCTCTTTAGTTCGAACTCTTATACTTTAATTTTTATGGTTGCTGATATCGCAATAAGTGCAAATTGCACAAATGGTTGAGCTCAGGTTGCAGTAATGAATTTACATTAATTGTTGCCCACCACACTTATGCGATTATTTTAATATACATACTTGTATGATTGTTCTCTCTATCCAAGTTCGTATCTTTTTTACTCGTAAACACGTAAACACACATGTATATAGGTATAATATGTGTATGTATAATTGTATAATTGTATGTTGTCCCTTTATTATGTCTTTCAGGTTTCCCTCCTACAATTTACTTATCCAGCACGCAAGATATAAGTACTTATACAATGGAATATGAATAATCTCGACCGCGATCATGTTTCATGACATTCCCCACAGTTAGCGTCACACGTTCTGACACAGAACAAGCACAGAACACACAAAAACCACATGCACGTGCGAGTGTGAGTTGATACCGGCACCGACAGGCGAACGATGGGTAGAGTAGGCCAGGTCACCAGGATGTTTTCTTTTCACCAGTACCCGGCTCGAGCTTGAGGGACGCAGACGTGCACACTTTGTGAGTAATTGTTGCCCTTGACAGAAAGTGAATTTGACTTTAAAATTTGATTGATTGGTGTAATAATATTTTTTTTAATAGCGAATACATGTCGGTCTCGTCAAGTTCGTACAGTTGTTTTTCTTTGTTGAACCGTTCGATTCGTGTGCTGCCTTTGTTTTTCTTCTCAAATATGTGCCTTATCTAATACTAAATGAAACGGAAAATTTGATCCGGTAATTTTAGAAAATGGCTGTATCACAAAGAAATCAATGTAAGTTTTTTTTTTCATAATATTTTGTTGTATATAGAGTTTATAAAAGCATTTAAATAATTATGATTGTATTTTGTTTGTAAAGTAAGCTTTACTTGCAAATTAGTTGCATCCAAATATTCATGATTTATCATTAAGTAATTTGTTTTTTAAATAGGTTTTGAGACTGTAATACCTCAAGATGCAGTGGAGATAAAGGTGACCAATATTATCAATCCATATTTTGTACGAATTAAAGAACTTCCAGATGATCGCACAGCTAAAGACAAATTGCGTAGAAAGTTACAAGAAGTTAAGCACTCTCAACTTAAAGAAAAATCGTATAAACATTATACCCCATCAGTTGGAGATGTAAGTATAAGCAATTAATTAGTCAATTTAAAAAATTTTTTTGAATTTCATAAGTTTTTGAATGTACTTTTTAGGATGTATTATTGTCATCAGATCGATTAACTAATTTAAACGTAGACCTGCCAGATTGGGTTTGCAGAGGTGTTATAACTGATACGGCAAAACAAACAACCGATGTGTTTTTATTGGATCATGGTATTGTAATTAATGTACCAACCGAGTCTCTTATTAAATATTCTCGAAATGTAGTTGAAATTGAACCACTAACCATGACCATTGGTCTTCATAATATTATACCAATGGATCCTACAGCTTGGAAGTAAATAACTAGAATGAACTTTTTACGCAAATAAAAAAGAATTATTTCATGTCTGATAAACAATTTGTTTTTTCAGGATATTGGAACAGTGGCCTGATAGCACAATAAATTTTATGAAAGAGCTAATCCAAACTTCGACAAAAATTTATTTTCATGTCTTATCATGTGATAGAAAAAAGAATAAAAAATATGGGGATATTTATTTAGTAATAGAAGACAAAAATATTAGTCTGATTAAAATGTTAACGCTAAGTGCACTGGCAGTTCCACTGTTCCCTGGTAAGAAAAATTAAACTTTTTCAATAATAATTACCCAATTAGACATAATCTTTTTTTTTACTTTTTTTTAGAATTATTAAATGCCATAAAAAATGATACAACAGATGAAATTTTAGTACCTTACCAAATAGAGCAACAGTGCGTTATTCATTTTTATGTATTTTATGAAACCTGATTAAATACATCAATTTTTCTCATTAACTGTAAATTTTATATTTTAGACAAACAGACACAAACAAAGAATTGACTGTAAAAACATCTGCTTATAATAAACTTTCACAAAACAGAGTAAACAATTATATGAACAAAGACAAGCAAATGAGTGAAAAGATCTTGATTAGCACTAAAATGCCATGTCGACCTTTGGAACATTCAGAAGATGCAAAATTTACTACTGATATTCATAAAGTTAGTAAAAATAATTATCTACAATGTATTTTATTTTAATATTTTATAATGTTCGACATGATGGAATAATATTATATTATTAGGCTCTTAAAGATCAAGGTGTTCGAACATTAAAGCAAATTCAATCATACATGTGGCCTGCCATTAAACAAGGATTTGATACCGTAGCTATCGGTCCTCGTGGAGCAGGTAAATCTGTTGGATACATTGTACCAATTTCCAATAATATTGCTGTCAATAAAGAGGTATGCCCTTGTATTAATTTTCTTATATACTTATAAAAAAAGAAAAATTTGTAATAATTAAATTATGTAAAAATAGCTTATTGTGGAAAAGCAAAAGAAAGAAATAGTAACAAAGCCAGTAGCATTGTTTTTGTGTGCAACAATAAAAAAGTGTATTGATGTGGCTGATATGTGTGACAAGGTCTTATGTCGCGAGAAAATCAAATATTCAGCCATGTATAATGGATTAAGTGAGAAGATTGTAATGGTATGAAGATAAATTCTTTGTTTTCAATGTCACTTCATACAAATTCATACAAATTAGTTTTTAATTAAAATAGAAAATTATTTATTTTGTTTTAGGCTAACATTTGCAATAAGTTTCATATTCTTGTTTCAACACCACCATTTTTATTGAGAACAATAGAGAAATACTCCAATAAACTGGACTTATCAGAAGTATCTTATTTAGTCATAGATCAGGCGGATGTGTTGTTAAATAAATATTTCACAGAGGTATGCATAATGTGATCTTATTAATAAGTAACATTTCTTATTCATCTGTGACCATTTTTTTATTCTTTTAGTTAATTACCCTAATAAAAAAGTATAAAATTATTAATAAAGAAAATAAGAATGGTTTTCAAAGTGGATCAGTGCAAATTGTAGCTGCTGCACAGTATTGGACTGATAAAATCAAATTATTTGTAGACAAATATATGGAAGATCCATACATATGTATTGGATCATTTGTTGAAGCTGCTGCCTTTTCCAGAGTTAAAGGAAGGATGCTTATTCGTCATTCTGAAAAGAAAAAAGAAGAAATTTTAAGTATGCTAAGTAATTTATTTACGTAAAAAATATATTACAATACAAATTGCTTACACTACACTTATTGTTAAATTATAGATATTTTGGATGATTATTCTAAAGTTAAAACAATGATAGTTTGCTTGAACAGTGAAGAGGCTATAGAATTAACTGATTTTCTTACCTCTAAATCTGTTCAAACATTATTAGTTCATGAAGAAATCCCAATCACTAAAGTAAATGGTAATCAAATTTTGATAAATGTAAAATAACTATATCTTTTCTGTGCTTCGATTATAAATGGTTAAATTACATCGACAGAAATTAAAGAAGATTGGCATAAATACTTATCTGGAATGTATCCTGTCATTATTTGTACTGATCAAGTTTTATCAGATTTACAAATTTCGAATATAGAACTTTTAATTCATTACTCTGTTACAAATACTTCAAAAACTCTGTTTGGTAGAAGGTTTTCGGCTCTTATGGATAATTGGCTGACGGTATTTATATAATAGTGAAAAATCTCATAACAGTAATTTTATAATCAAAACTTTTTATTTCATTGCATAGGAACCTAAAATTGATTGTAGGGTAATAATTATATTTGATGAAAGTAAGGGAAATAAGCATTTTAAAGGAGTTGTGGAGATTTTAAAAAGGCTCAATGTTACATTGCCTGAGGACTGGAAGCAAATAGCAGAGGTAAAATCAGATTTTTAAAATTTTTATTGATATTGATATAATCATCTCCAATATTGAAGTTATAATTTCGTTTTATATTTTATAGGGACTAGATTTAGCTTATAACATGACGATAAAAAATCATCCTCTGTGTGATTCAATCAAATCATTTGGAACTTGTGAAAGGAATTCTTGCCCTTATAGACATTGCATAATATCAGAGGTGGATATTCCAACATTGGCTGTGACTATGTAAGTTTATGTGTAAAAAAATATTTTATAATTTCTTACGATTAGTCTTATATCAATTATAATTGTATTTATAGAGGGGATGAGCTAAAGCTAGAAATTACACATGTGCATCATGCCTCACATTTTTCAGCTCGAATATATGAATCTATAAGAAAGAATGAAATTACAGGAAAAAAGGAAAGTGTTTCTTATCCATTTGAAGTTTTAGAATTGGACAATGCCATGAAGAGATACTATATGGAAGCAAAAAATCGGTTTGGAACAATATGCTTTAATATTTTTCATGAAAATATTTGTACTACATTATGTATTGAATTTTTTAGGAGAGGAGTAAAAGACATTTGTGTTGGCGAATCTTGCACTTATAGAAATCCTGAAATAAATTACACAAGAGTAAAAATACTAAGTATTGTTGAGAAAGATATCAGAACAGATAAACCAAAAAAAGTACAAGTTCAATCTTTAGATGATGGACGAATTTTTCCACAAGTTTATGTAAGATTATTCATTAATCTATATAAATATAGCAATGTTATAGTTATTACTTTATTCAACTGTTCTTTTTATAGTAAAATGTAATAATGTAAAGAGTAAATTTATATTACATAGGAGGCGATTTTTTTATATCTTTAAAATTTAGTTTTATTATGTTTTATCATCCTAACAATAGTTTAGTTTTTATCAATCCCTTATAATTTTTCAAATGCATCAATATTAATATTATAAATTTTGTATCCCAAGGTCTCAGAGTTGTTTGAATTGCCAGAAGTACTACTTAAATATAAGTGTACAGTTGTTGATGTTTTTCTAACTGGCATTGCACCATTTGATCAAGAATATGAGTGGACTAATCTTGCTACTGAAGTAACTAAACATTGGAAAAAGAAACACTGCATTAGTGATCGGAAAGCGTATGCTTATGTTAAGGTACTTTTAACTTGTGTAATTTTTATGGCTCATTGATAATACAATCCATTATTTACCTATTTATACTTTACACTTAAGGTGCTTCTACACATTGGTAATTCTATTTGGACTGACACTGTAGTTAGTCGTTCTAAATTAATAGGATACAGTGACTTAGTAAGCTCGACCTTGAACGATGATTTAATAAAAAAGGAACTTGCTACTAGCAACGAAGACCATTTATTGAAACTTTTGACTATGTGTCACAATGGTGGTATAACAGAAATAAACGGCCGTCCAGTTGAGTTACAGAAGAAAGAAAATGCAGGAAGTGCATCTTATATAGACGAATGTGACTAAGCTTCATGTCACAAGATAGTATAATATTGAACCACAGGAAATCTATTATATAAAGATACAGTTGCAATATTATAAATGTGCAGTTTTAAAGGTTTTGCAACAATCTAACGACTTTTTATCAATCCAATTTTTAACTACAAATATAGTTAAACTGAGAGAATCATTGTTGTTGTTCCTATCTTGTTTATAATGTGACGAATTCGTAATAATTTAGGATGATCTCATTCAAATATGTAAGAATTTAATGAAATAAAATGTTTGTACTTTTCATATAAAACCCGAGAATTATTTTTTAAATACCTACTATTCATGATAACTAAATTTTAAATACTTTTTGTTTTTATATTATTAGTATATAATGTTATACATGGAAAATAAATGTAGTAATTTCTTTATTTAAATTAGAAAAAATACAAATTAATTATAAAATTTATATTCAACAAGTTTTATTTATTTTTGCTAAGTCTATTTACATATTTAGCAAAAGCTTTATTTGGTAATAACAGAACATCTAAATATGGAACTTTATGGTTTTTCATTTTTAACTTAGAAAATCGTTGTTTAATAAAATCATTCTCAAGTCCCAATACTTTTATTGACCAAATTATATCATCATATGTGTAGCCTTCCTCTATTATGGTTTCAACTACATTTTTTATTTGAATGTAATTTACCCATTTTGAATTTCGAAACAACATCATTCTAGAATGTATTAACGATTCACGATAACCAGACATTTTGCTTAAAAAATTTATAATTGTAGATTGTTCATTTATAAGTGAAGCAACATTCACTTCTTTTTTCACTTTGCTGTAACACAAAATTAAATAAAGATAGTCATGATTAAAATATACATTAATTTTCTTAAAAAAAAAAAAAAAAAAAATACCTGTCAAAAACTAAGTCATTGCAGGTTAAAATCCATGGCTTTGGTTGTGATACTAATGCACTTTGTGAAAAAACTTCAAGTCTTGTTTGCATTTTTTCATATGAACAATACATTGGCCAATTATAATTTATAAGACTATTTGCACTAACTTCATAATCTAAAGGAAATTTTAGTCGTGAATAAATTTCTGCTTAATTTGCACAAATATTAAAATAAAAATATGTATGTTCATAAATACCTAACAGTAACTTTAATTTTTGTATAGTTGATTCAGGGTCCTGCTTTATACTGTATATATATTTTGAAAGAATGTTATACAGTTCTCTCGGTTTTACCTGGAATACAAATTAATGTAATTAATTTAAAAAAAGGCAACAAATAAATAATATAAAAGTAAGAAAAGCTTAAAAAATAATGTACCTGAAACTGTGTTTCTAATTTTGGATGTCTTTGTATGAAATTTGCAAAATCTCTTAAAACACTTGTGCCATTATACAATAAAGATATGCCATCATTGATTTCGTTCATGAATCTTTGCAGTATATCGATTTTTTTCTGCAAAGACTCAGTTTCTTGAGTTAATAATAAAACATTATCTTGTATTAGCGATGTATTAAAGCCAGCACTTTTTAACATTTCATAGTTATCCGTTAATTTTTTCTTTGGAAGTTCATTAAAATGAGGATACTTTGATAACAAATCTTTTGCTTCACATCGATCGATGTGGAAGATTTCCATAAAGGTTGAGAGCATAATATGTGTTCCACATACATTTTCTGCCAAGTATCGCTTGATTTCTGAATTTTCACCCCATAAAATTTGCCTCTCGAGCATGCTGTTCAGTAAGTTTGTAAACTGATTCTGTAAAGTCAGCAGTGGATAATGATATTTCATCGCAAGCCTTTTATTTCCAAATATGCGAGACTGATGGTAAAGATGACATAGTAACTGTTTATCTAAACATTTAATAATGCTTGCTCCGTGCATGTTGACACCAGCGCTGCAATGTGCCGAATAATATATGCGTTATTTGATGTTATATCACGTTGATGACATAAGATGACGTTTTAAATTATCAAAACTTAAAAACTGTACCTTTTTCCCTGTTCAGATAATTTTTAAATACATCACTTGTTAAGTATCGAACTTAATAGACGTAATATTGCGTATTCGAGAGAAATCTTTACTTTTCGAATTCGTAGGTTAGGATTGGAGGTTATGATGTTTTGCTTGCCGCTAATACAGGTTCGTTCCATGTCTTGTACTGTACTGATAAAGATATGTATCAGTTGTCATGATGGTCAGTAAAAGAAACTTACTTATAGTTACATTTAAATTAAATGTGTATCTCCTGATAGTCCTGATGCAGGCTGTTTCATTGCTTTTAATTATCATTACGAACCAGTAAAGGAATAACCATATAAGATCGCCTATAGATATGTACAAAGTAAAAGTATGTATTTGAAATCAATTCTTAACACTAAAACATAGGAAACCGCTTTCTTTCTAATGAAATTAGTCGAAATTTTTGACAAATCGTCTTGAATCGTTTTTTTGAACAACAAGACTGAAGTTTATATAATAATAGTAGTGTATGTAAATAATACATACACACATAAAAACGTAAAACAATAGGTGTTCATTTGAGCAATCAAGCATCATCACACACGGTATTTTGTCAATCATAAAAAAAAAATACATCAACACGCATATACAGGATCTAACGAGTGCAGCGAATTCCAAGAAGCGGAGCGAATTCGCGCGATGTCTAGCCTAGCGGCGCTAGAGCGAATTATCGCGCAGTATGCGTGCGAGTCGCTCGACGTGCGGAACTCGCGCGTAGCTCGGGCCATAACGTTCTTTTTCAAAACAAAAACGGGAAAAGTGTCTTCACACATCAACTGAAGCCGGTGCGTTTTTACGTCTACTTATTGTACTCGGCCTCTACGCGTTATTTAATCCCTGAACCTCGTCAGTTCCGCTTCTTCTCAAGTCCGTTCGGCGTCGAGCGAGAGGATGTCGCTGTGACACAAGTTTTTTGCAGAGAACAAACGCCGCCGAAAAAATAACAGTGACTACACTTACGCTGATGCCGTGCTGGAAGAGGAGGATGCGCTAGATCTACAGCAGTATATACCTATATATACAGAGGTCGGAAATTGCGGGACGTCGAGAGGTGAGTGCAATTCAGATGCTGTATGCACCTATATGTATATATATGTGTGTGTGTATAAGTCGACTTTCTAAATCGCGCTGGGTCTCTCGCGTGTGCAGTGCCGGAAAATCCTTTCGCTATAAGTATGTATATATAGCTAGAAGTCAGCTGCAGTGTGTGCGATGCTGCGTCACGGGAAATGGAGCGAACGAATTTGGAGGCTACTTTCGCGGTTATTCTTTATTTTTCTTTCGTTGACGCTCTCTATTTTGCGCGCTGATTTTTCGTTGTTTTCCACGTAGAGTTCTAGTTGCTGCCGGAAAGGCCTCAGGAAAGGCCTTTTTAGCAGCGGCTAAGTGCCCTCGAGTGATCGCTTGCGCTAAGCTGTCATTGCGGTGTTTACGCTCGCCTAACAAAAACTCGCGCTTGTATATATATAGCCCTTATTTCGAGGAACGTCATCGATATTTTTTTTAATTTCGTGGAACTTCGTGTCCATCATCGAGATTTTTTTTTTAAGATTGAAAGCTTGTTTTTTTTTGCTATCAACTGACACGCTGTTTCGGGTTTCAAATTTGCGAATCTATTTCGAGCGATGGCTTTTCAAATGAACGTATTGCTGCGGTATGGCTTTTATTTCATCGTTATTCGCGCGTTCAGTATGACAGACATCCTCGCGCTACATATCAATTTTGCGTATAGCTCTTGTTATTAAAAAGTTGCGGTTAAAAAAATATGAAGTTTAATTTTAGACAAAGGTAGGACTGACATGACAAATTTACTCCTCCATATGTTACACTAGCTATCTATATATAAATATGCAGCGAGAGTGTATAGGAGCGTGCATAGATTTGCAATATGCATGTATACTATAGTTGTATATATATAATCCTCGCAGTGCCCGGAGGAAAAATGTTGGCTTTCACCGAGCGAGTGCTGCGAATAGTTTTCCACTGCTGGTAGCGCACTGCCGCGAATATAATGGTGGAGGCATATATGTACGGGTGAAACAAAGCTACACAGTCCGAAGTGAAGTTTGCATTCTGCGGGAAAACCAGCCGTGTATTTAGAGAGTTGAAGCTGCTGAACCATTTTTATCTTGCAACCTTTTACACGCGCCTGCAGTTCATCTCTTTTTATACGTTTGCTTTAGATCGGCGATCGCAGGTAGTTGGCTGTTTTATATTTATCGACTACTCTTCGTTAGTGCGCTGTGCTCTCGTAGTTTTCGTTTAAACTGCTGGTTTATAGCGGTGTCGGGAGAACGCTTTGAACGAAGGCAGTATCTTTACCATTTGGATATTTTTTGTACAAAAAATTCTATGCCTTAATATCGGCACGTAGAAGTTAATTTATACAGTGTTTTTCCGTAAGTAAAGAACAATGTTATAATTATAATGAGCTGCTAGGCTTTACATTATAACGGCTGATAAGAGTCTGAGTCATGAAGCAACGATACAAAGTATCGTTTCCGTGAGCTTGCTTTTCATTATTTCTCATACAGCTTTATTTTTGTGGAGATATCTTTTATGCAAATTTCACGTATCCAGTTTAGATTAAATCTGATATCGAAATTTACATCAACTTAATTTTTTTATTTAAAATACATAATGTGCCTGTAATCCTCTTAATATCATTTTAATTATTAATATATATATTTCAATACGTAAACTTTGAAGATAATTTTGAATTCACGTTGTAGTATAAATTTTATGAATACCTACTTATCGAAATAAACAGTTAACAGTCTAATTAATCTCATGAATAATTTTAATTTTCGGCAGTTTCTATTATTTACATTCATCTTGTGTTAACGGCATTAGGTGCACCTGAATGTTATTAGTTTAGTGACGAAACTTATGCTAATAATTCGATAACGCAAATTTTTATTTTATATAAACAGGAAAGTGACGACAGGAAATGCTGCTCTTGCATTAAAATGTATTTTCTCTGTTATATAAAATTGTATTATCAATTTATTAGCATAGTTTCGTCATTAAGCTGATAACATTTGCAGCTGGTACATATAACGCTGTGAACACAAGATCAATGTAAATCACAAAAACTGCTGAAAATTAATAATACTCATACACGCTTAATTAGATTTAAATGTTTATATTTCGAATAATCATGTTTTCATCATTTAGAAAGAAAATAACAATGGTAAAGTAATGTGTAGTTAATAGACAGTTTTAAGGTCAAGAATAACTTGATGCGAGGCACCCAGTTGTTCATTCATTCATTCATTCATTAGAGTTATGACGCAAAAGCAAAGTTTCACAATGTTCCTTCCTCTTTCAACCTCGACAATATGTATTTTCCCTGAAAACGCAAATCCCTTTATTAGCCTTATTCGAATTTCCAAGCTAGTCATTTGCGTGTTTCACCATTGTTTAGGGGAGAGTGGGGCCTAACTGCACACTTTCGCTTTGTTGATTTTTCATATACGCCTAGATGAATTTAGATTTAATATCAGTCTATATTCTATGGGGCAGTGATGGCAAAATGGGCAGTGATAAGAGCTATACGTGCAGTGATAAAATTGGATTCACTTTTGAGATTAAATGTTGTTCGTTTTTCGTATTCAATGGACTTTGTACAATGTTCAAATTAATATTGTTTCTTGAAGATCGAAAAGATAGTGCAAAACCATTATAGTAGTCAATTATCAAACGCGAATCTCTACTGCATCAGATTTTTCCACGAATCTCGGTAAATGAAGATTTAAAAGACGGGCCACTTGAGAGTCTCTGATACGCATTTTCTACAGTCAATAAATGCCGAAACGTTCTTCAACGAAACACGGCAACTTATTGATGCTTTGTCGACGAAGTCAAAGAGATGTCCAGGCGAACCCATTACAGTCACTTATCAAACGCGAATTTCTACTGCATCAGAATTTTCGACGAATAAAAGGCGGGCCACTTGACAGTCTCTGACATGCATTTTCTACAGACAATAAATGCCGAAACGTACTTCAATGTATCGCGCAAACTTTTAATTTCATTAAACCGAAACACGGCAACTTATTTATGCTTTGTCCCCGAAGTCAAAGGGATGTCCAGGCGAACCCATTACAGTCAATTATCAAACGCGAATCTCTACTGTGCATCAGATTTTTTCACGAATTTCGGTAAACGAAGATTTAAAAGGCGGGTCACTTGACAGTCTCTGATACGCGTCATCTACAGACAATGAATGCCGAAACGTACTTCAACGTATCGCGCAAACGTTCAATTTCATTAAGCCGAAACATGGCAACTTATTGATGCTTTGTCCACGACGTCAAAGAGATGTTCGCGCGAAACCATTGCAGTCAATTATCAAACGCGAATTCCTAATGCATCCGATTGTTCGGATTTAGAAAGGCGGCCACTTGACAGCCTCTGGCACGCGTCGTATACAGGCAATCAATGCTGGAACGTATTTCAATACATCGCGCAGAGGCCTTATTTCATTAAGGGCGGCCCTCGAGCGTATGGCTATAGTCATCTTTTATATATATAGTAAATGAAGAAATCGTCCATCTTTTTACGACGAACTTTTAAAAAAACTGTTGCACCTAGGACCTTGAAAAAAATATATGATGTTGTTTAATAGACGCTTTGTGCGCGGAAGCGAGCTAGGATGCTTCCGTAAGCTAGAAAATTTATAACAAGACGTTTTAAAATGACCATCCCAGGAGCTGTCAACCTGCATAACCTGGCTGCCATAGTAACGCAAACAGATATGTCGCGTTC
>UCOJ01001066.1:0-46049 GCA_900474305.1 Cecidostiba fungosa | reverse complement strand
TAGAATTTTTCAATCCGCCAATCTGATTGGAGCATTTCAAAAACGTTCCACCAGAATCAACTACCACCGGGTGTACATTACAATAATTTATTCCCAACATAAATATATAAAAGGTGCAATTTTCGGGTTTCTTTAGCGTCAAATATACAGCCAATTTTTGTCATTTTTATTGATTTTGGTTTTGTTGTTGAATTTCCCACTTTACTCTGTTTGAATCCTCTTTATTATTCTTTGTATATTCGTGTTAGCCATGCTGGGGGACACTCGTGTTAGCCGTACTGAGGAAAAAGGAAAAAAGATGTTTTCGCTTAGACTCCGTGTACAATAATAGTTAACAAGTCTACCACGTCCCAATCGACTCGTGAAGGCCTAAAGTTTGCATACAAATTGTTAAACATACATAAGCGTACATTAGGAAGAAAAGCAAGCCTCGTAAAATAATTTTTGACACGCTTGAAATCGACAAATTACTTATTTCTTTTGTAACTTTTTCTATGATAAATTTAAAATACTTGGTCACGAACTATGTTTAATAGACCACAAATATACACCAGATAACCGACCTAAAGTAGCACCATCAGTTGATGGAAGCTGGAAACCGTAAAATATCCGTACTGGGCGCATCTCCGCATAGGTGACATACCACTATATAATATGCACTGAGCTCGCAGATAGCAATGTGGGAAATCCAAAAAGGCCCATGCGCCACCTATCTTTGCTTTTGCTTCACAGTCTATCGCGGTCTACACGTATATGTACAATCGAATTCAAGTTTAGGTTAGACTAATAACAGTTTTTAATACATGTGCGAACCACTAAAATTGTTAACCAATAGCAACCTTCTAAACCCGTCCGCATCAATAACAGTTTATCTGAGCTTTTATTCTTTACTATCAAACCTTCAATTCGAGACTAATCGCTATCTCCCTTTTATAGTTGAATTATTAGTGTCATAAGCTTGAAATTTTGATTTTTAAAGGTCCAATACCACTTTTCTGTTCCTAATTTCGAAACGTTCCGAAATGTCGCGGGACTCTCCAAACAACAACGGAACACACCCGTACGGTGTGCCAGAGAGTCCACATAGAAGCATCCCTATAAATTAACCTGCATCTCCCTTCCCCTCGGATATAATGTAGGTAGCCGCGCTCAAAATAGTAAATAGAAAATTCCAGTAGCCGGCTACGCGTCTCTCGAGAGAAAGATGGTCGAGAGCAGAACGAGAAGAATGAACCTGTAGAGGAGGAGGAGTAGCCGTCGAGGAACGCACGCGGCAGATCAAAGACAGGCGCCGCCGACGGACGCGAATACAGATACGAGGCGGCGGCGATTGTGGAGCTCTACTGGCAGTCACTCAGAGAGAATATAAGACAGGACGTATAGAAAGAGAACACACATCTCTCCCTCTGTGTGTATACTATACTATACACATCCAAACTCTCTTGGCGTGTGTGCATATATACCTCTCTATTCCTGCGTCGTCGCGGTGGTTTGGTCTGTTGAATGATTGCCCCCGCGTTCTGCTGACTTTTATTGTGAGCGACCCTCACGGTCTATTTTACGTGAATCATGTAACGTAACGAGTACCGCCGCCGAAATTGGAGAGGAGTTTGTGTCTCGTGGGCGGTTCGCTTTTGAGTTTAGCGCGGCGTCGGCGGCTGCCCTTGTCTGCGCCGTTGCTTTTCGACTAGAGAATGAGAGAACGAGATGTTCACGTGGGAATCGGACACGGGATAGAATATCGATGTTGTCTAGGAGGATCGGATGGAGTTTTTCTACGATGTTTGACAGTTGCGTGATAGGTTTTGAAGGAGATGAGTCGAGATAAAGAGCCACACGGCGCTTTGTCGGCGAGACTTGTACCCATTGTGTCTTTGAATGGCTATTTGTGCGATTAATAGGACTTCGACAATAGGCCTATTGCTTTATAGTGCGAAGAAAGTTTTAACCTACAATGGACGCTGTTACTGGGCTGATATAGAACAATAATCGAAGATGAGCGCTTCGGTTGAAAAATTTATTGGATCATAATCTGATCGCGTCGAGATTTATATATATAATTAAAGAAAACTGACCGCGCAGGTTTTTATTTTTTGTATTCCTGTGAGTTATTTCACGGAGGATTACCAAATAAAAAGCAAAACTGTTCGTTTAAATACATCATGAGATAAACTGAATCGCGAGAGAGTGTCAGATTTATTAATTAACCGACCAATCGATATTTAATTAAGCCCCAATGTTATTTATTAAATACTCAAAGTCTGTCGCATAAATCTTCGATGCTCTCGATTCAAGTTTTACGAGCCCGCAATCCACGTAATCACCGAAAAAAAAGCGCAATTTTAACGCGCGCTCAGCCAAGCCGTAATGATGAATTTAAAGGGACTTTTATTTTTTCGTTAAAGGTCGTAATTATCTTTATTATCGCTTCATTTTTTACCGATCGTTACAGCCGCTCTCTTTTTTTCATTATTACTTGCACTCTCTCGCGTTTATTTATTTTTTTTTGTTCGCACGCGCGATTAATCAGGAGAACGTTTCGCGCGTATACTTATCGAGCGAGGTCGAAAGCTGATTGCAGTCATCCGTGGCGAAACTTTAGTGCGCTATTATAAGGAAATCGCGCAGCCATCATTAGTGTCTCGCGGCGATTCTTTAAGTAACGATGATGAATGGGCTATTCGTCATTTCCGCATTTGGATATAATTATCCGCTCCTTTTTTTGCGCGCGTATATTATAAAGCGGATGCTTATTGCGAGAAATGAAAATAGAAATGCGCGCGCGCTCGCGCGAAAGAATTACAGTAAAAGCGCGCGCAGCAATCACTCTAAAAGTTTGTGACATTTCTGACAAGTGAAAAACATGATTGATCGCGCTTGATTACCTTGGAGTTATGTAAAGCTGTCACATCTCACGTGTATTGTATGTATATACACGTTAGGATATCATCACTTAATACTCGCTCGATCATAAAAGTTGAATAAATAAATCCTGTTGGAAAATACCTGCAACTGTATACACTGACATATTGTAAATCCTACTTTTGGATCTTTGCCTTTGGAGGATTTACGACGACCGAGTCATGCGAGCAAACGATGGCTTTAGATGCAATTCATAATATGCCAGCAAAACAAGTGTTTTGACACTTGGACAATAAAAAATTCGCGCAGTTGCTCGATAATTCTGGTGTATACTATGCTTGATTACATGGTTTTAAGCTACTGCGCGTGCTTTATGACAGTGCAAAATGCGCCGATAAGGAAGTATTAAGGGATTGGTCGCGCTTTATTGCCCGTAAATATCCTGTGTATCTATATATCAGCCGACGTAAATTTCTTTTCTCGAAGAAACGATCGCTTCCATCACGGCAGCTCTAAAGATTATACCGATCACATAGCCGTTTAATCGTCGATCTAATCTCGCCTTCGATTAACGTGCATATTCTCATTCAAGCGCGCGAGTTATATACGCCGCTATTATTACAATCGTACCTGCCACACAGCTCATTACTATACTTCAAATCGCTCGAGTGCTTACACACCTCTTGTATGCGATGTTAACCGTCAATCAGTTATGCTCTATCATAATGTGAACGTGAGGCAGGTGGTTTACCACATCGAATATAATTACAAACAAATTAGAATAACATCACAAACAGCTGTCACTATATACATATATCAAATTGAGAGCCAAAGAAAATTATGCTTTTATGTCGAAATAACAGTAGACACTGGCAGTTATAGCATGAGCGGATCTACTAGCAGTAGGCCTAACAAGGATGTTTTCGTATAGATGGTACACTGCTATATATACATTCTGCGCGCAGATTTGAATGAGGGAAACAAAAAAGTAGCTACGCGCCATCTATCTGCGCTAGCCAGAAGCACGAGGATCTTTTTTCTCCGTGTACGCGGTATTGTACACGTATATAATACAACAGACAAACAAACACGCGCGGCTGTATTATGCACCTCGCTGCGTCTAAGAGGAAAAATGCAGCCCGCGATAAGTGAGATAAAACGGACTGACGGCTGTCTTGCTCGCAGCGGTCTTTCATCCACAAAGCCTGAACTCTTTTTCTCTCTTCTCCACCTTCTGTGCGGTAACGTACACACAGGGCTATACGTTAACACGTGTACGTGCGCAATCTAGCCTCTGAAAATCCGAGAACGCCGGGAGAGAGAGAGAGAAAAAAAAATTAAAAGCTAGAGTATAGATAGGAGATAAGTACCGGGTAAAAGAGTCATTTTGACGCGCGGTGATCTAACGCCGAGCTATCCGGCTCTCGATCGATCACGACCCATTTCATTGTCTGGCGCTGCCGACGCCGACGGCACGATAAATTATTGCTTCCGATAAATCGGTAAACAGTGCACTATGTAGCCTGGAGATAACTCGTGAGGCCTCAGCTCTCTTTCAAGCTGTCAGTCGCGCCACGGTTTTTCCCTTTTTAATCCCGGGCGATATTATGTGTCTGTCTGCATGTACGCACGACTGCTACTGTCTTTGTACACACTTGAGTTGACGAGCCGAGCGATATCTTTTCCGCGATGGGATTATACTGTTTGCGGCGATGAATGTATATGTATGAGTAATGTTGAGAAGCTTAGCTGTTGTGGACAGAAATTTTTAATTGATGGGAAAAAGGGAAAAATACGAGTGAGCTGTTTAGTTGCATAACGTTTGGCAGTGTGTCAAGCCATGACAAATGGAGTGGGCACGATATATTCTCTGCTGATCGAAGTGTGAGCGTGTGTCGAACGGCTACTATATTATTATCGAAATATTTCGAAATATTCTGTACTGTGATTTATTAATATCGACAACATTGAAAGTTACACAAATTGCCGAAATTCACGTTGATCAAAGATAGCTTTTGTAGTCAAAATAAACAATATAATCCTCGAGTGTATATTATCCACTCTTTTTTCCTTTTGAAGCTAATCTCGCTTGGTCACGATAAATCAAAAAGACACATTGACTGGCGTACCAGTCATATTATTTCTACGTAGAATTGAATTGTATTGCATCAACCGTCTGTCGTTCATTAAACGCGTCGCTATACAACTTCCGATAAGCCAACTCTCTCAGCAGCAGTCTTTCCACAGCCTCAGAAAAATTAACAAAACTTTAGCAGCGTCATTACGGCGCTCAATGAAGCGCGTAATGCAGGTCCTGATTTAATTACAACGTTCTCACGACTAGCCGCGAGCGGCGTATAACTAATCGAAGACGAAACGATTGTATAAGGGGAAGGAGAGAGAGAGGGAGAAAAAAAGCCGAGAAGCGACGTCAGCGCGTATATACATCTAACCGAAGACGAGGATTAATTAAGGCGCGAGTCCCTTATAGCCGTGCGCGAGAGCGAGGATAATCAATCCGCGTCGCCGGTCGAGTATAGTAGGGGAGGAAAGACAAGACGGCGCACAACTTTCGGCCCTGATGGTCATTCAGCTGATGTGCCGTCGTCTAATGACGAGGCGTTAATTTGACTACGTTTACGTGTATGTATACTATATAGCTATCCTGTCGTCTATGAGGAAGACTAATGTGGGTATCGCCGATTCAAGACATCTGCTCGTCTGTGCAGGGGAAGAACAATGATGTGATCGTTGTACATTGATATGCGAGAAGCATCATCAAGTTGTGTCGGGGAAAAGGGTGAGAAATGACGAATAGCGCGACGCCGTGTGAAAATGAAAGTGCACAGTGTGTTGGTAACTCGAGGGTGAAAAATTGGAGTATAATTATATTCACTTGAAGAACGGACGTTCTCGAAAACGATTGTTTTTACACAGCGACGTGAAAAGAATTGATGAATCAATTATAATAGTGTAGTATACTTATATCTCTAAAGACCTTTGCAAATCTTGCGATAACTGATAAGCGAACTGGAATTCCCCTTTTCCAGACACAACAACTTTAATCCGTTTATCTCTTCATCTACAGTCTACAATGTCACTTCGAATCTAAGTTTCAGTAATCGCGCATTTTTTTTTCAACAAATCCAATCATATCCGAAAGTCTACCACCGAACAAATCCTCTCTCCGCAAATTCCCTGTCATCACAGAAAAGCCTGTAACGCTTTGATGTCGAAAAACAAAACAACAGCATACACAGAGCGAAAAAAATTGTTCCGACTGTAACGTCGTGCCACAAAGATGGAGCGCATGAGGGGCGACAAATGCATTTGACACGCGATACGCGAATCAGCTCGAGGCGGAAATAGACAGAGAAAGATTCTCCCATATAGCATCAGCGGCGGCGCCAGACCAGCCGCGCAATTGCTGCCTCCGACGCCGTTCGTCATGCGCGAGTATAATCTCGCATCGAAGGAGAAATAAATTGTGACCGACTTGTCTTCTCTCCCACCCGGGAGGAGAGTTGTTACGAAAATTGCCTTATATTCTCTTTCAGTCTTTCTCCACGTTGTTTGAAATGTGCCGCCTGCACACGAGGAATTGGATTTGGACGATCGTTTTGTAAATTATATTATACGCGTGATGTTGATGGAGTTTGGGAAGTGTAATTTGAATGATTATTATAAATTTATTTTTTGCTTTATTTGGTGTTAGTGCAATGTGGGCTGTACGTATACGCTTTATTTTTGTAAGAAAGAACATAATTCAAGGTTAATGATATTGTAGCGTGCGCTAATCAATTTTTAGTTTTTATTATTAAACCTAAACTTAATTTCGCGATATACTGTAAAACAAGGAGGTTTTGGACTGGCCTGAGTTATTTCGAAATTTTCTTTCATAGGCTGATTTATATTTGCCGCAACAATATGTTTGTCCTGTGTAAAAAAGGATCTTTATAGTGTCGCAAGCAAATAACAAACGCAATCGTCTTGCGCATTATCGAAACAATAAATTTGATAATATAGCGAAACAAACAATCATAACTCAACCGATACACGAATAATTGGCGGATATAGAGTGAAATTCAAAAGCATGGCATACTAATATCCAGATTCATCGCTATCGTTGCATTTGCTTTGATTTGTTCAAACCAAAACAAGATAAGTATGCCAATTCTTCAAAGATTAATTTCTCCAGTCATATACCAAATTTCACAAGACCTGCACCTATCTCATCTCAGTAAAAAAAAAATTATCAACTTTTCAATGTCGAACGATCCGGGCGAAGCTAAAATTAAGTCGTACACAATCTTAACGAACTATAATTAGCTTCGTAAGCAGGAATCCACCATAAAAACCCGTGGCGAGCATAATCACAACTGCAATAAAGCAGCATAACGTCTCTCCGTTTTTACAACCGACACTAAACTAAGATACCCCTTGACATGTACACCACTCGCTCGCGCAGTCACGTACGCGCAAACAATCTTCCCTCCCACGATTTATTGTCTCTGCAATAATCATCATAATTCGCGCGCACAGACACATACACACACACAAGCAAATCTCGAAAGCGATTGAGAAAAAAAAGAAGAAACGACGAGTCGTTGCAAGAATCAGCCTCTCGGACTCTGCAGTATACGGAGAGAGGGAGCGAGGCTCATTACGCTCTCGTATAAACGAGCTCAGCTCGTATGGATGGCATTATTAATGGACACAGCTCGTTCTCTCGCGTAATTTTAAATAATTGCCGCACTAATTAAATTCACGAGTAGTAATTAATCAAGCGCGCGAGGCATTAAGTAAGCGCGGCTATATACCGGCGGGATGGAGGCCAAGAATGTCTGCGCCTAGCAGCAGCAGCAGCAGCAGCGAATGACGAAAGCGCGCCGGATGGTAAATCAAGATACCGAGAGGGAGAGAGAGACTCGTCGCGGGAGCCATACATTGCGACAGTTATACGAGCCATCCATCATCGTTTAACGGCGCGGCGTCGTCCGTCAGCGTTCGTCGCCAAATGCGCGCGAGTGCTACTACTTATATACTCTCTGTGAGCTGCGGCGATAATGACGCATGCGTATAGGCGCACAGAGAGATATGTGTTTATTTTTATACTTTGCAAGAAAGAGAGAGAGACAATGCAATTAAGAGTCGACGATGGGAGATTGGCGATAGACGCGCGTGTAAAAATTTGTCTAGTTTGATCTAGTGACCGAGACGACTCGGGGGAAAACACGCCGTGAGTAATAAGCGCGCGAAGATGATGAGTGTGTTTGTGCAGCAATCGAGCTGATGCGCTGATTCTTGCGCAGAGTTGCTGCGCAAGAGCTGTTGTCGCGTATGCGAGGACTGGACGTTAATTGACATTCTATTAATAGTATAGTCGACGTTTTTCTGGCTGCTTGTATTATCGAGCGCTTAATTAATATAGCGGCTTGTTTGCATACATTTATTCGACCAAAGTAGAACACATTTTTGTCACTAGTTCAGCGCTATTCATCATCGTCTGTGCACGATCAAATACGAGATATATATCAGGATTTTTTGTGCATTGGCGCGCGCATCTGGTTTCATTGTTTTTCCTTGTTGCGAACGTTCAATGATTTTCCTGCTCTTAGAACATAGTTTGAGATACGAATGGATTTTTCACACAAACAAAAAATTACAATGTAAAATTGATGCTTTATTTTCTATGCAATGTTTTCGACTGCTACTGACGGATGGTTATAGATTTCTTGCATCGTCAGCGCAATCCGTTACTTCTTATAAATCTCAGGCTCCCAAACTCATTAATTGTCATATTTTTTGCACGTTAAAGCTATCAATCATATACACGTCTATGATCCTAGAATAGCTATATACTTGAAAAGCAATCGTTGAAAATGGCTTTGAATTGTGACGTTGGTTCGTTAATCCTGCAATATAATTCGCACTTCTCTCAGAATCGACATTTATTATATTTATTCGCCAGACTGGTCAATAAAAATAGATTTCACACTCCAAGAATGGACTGTTAATGAATTTGTGAAATACGGACGGATTCCCTCGCGAGTGAGCTTCTATTCCCATCCAGACGAAAGTCTGAAAGCTGCTTTAAATGTTTGAAAATAACCAATCGACGCTTGTGCCATTTACGTGTCTACCGGTTTCTATACGTGTAGATACATCAATGATTCGTTATATTTTAGAGTGTCGAAACTAATTGCAGTATACGAATCTTGCTGGGCAGATATAAATAACATGATTATAATTAATATTTGCAGAGTAACGTACTTTTTACAGATATGCGAAAATCTGAGTCCCTTCCAAACCAATGCATCTCAGCACTACCGCTCAATAAAATCATTTCCCCCAATCAGTCTCAATAAAAGGCACATTTTCATGCGCCGAGAGCCATCCACGCTTTTCTGCTCGCGACAGACTTCATCCTGCTCTCCCTCCCGATTCGATAAGCAAACCGAGGGCTGAGAAAGGAATATCGCTCCTTCCCTCTACTGCCAATACACGTAATGCCAAAAGATGCGAGAAAGAGAGAGAGAAAAAAAAGAGGGAAGGAGCCCAAGAAAATATAAGAGAGCAATTACCGGAGCTGCTGTATGCGCGCGGAGAGATAAAGAAAAGCGTCACGAGCAAAGGCGCGTATGGCCGACAGGTACCGGCGGTATATAGCGCGGGGTGTGTTTTCTACCCCCTCGAGGTGTATATACCGTATACACTACAGTACGAGAAGTAGAAAAGGAAAGAGAGGTCGTGCAGCAACGGGAAGGAAGCGGCTCTCTGAGAATGAGAAAATGGGCGCTGTGCAGACAAGCGCGGGGTGAGAGAGGAGGCCGCGCGCGCATTGTGCGCTGATAGATGTGTCAAATCCGGGCCGCATTGTGCGCGTCCCGCTGTGGCGCGGAGAGATAAATGGAGCCGGAGTGAAGAAGCAAAACACGCGCCTTTGTTGTCCGCTCTCTACTCATCGAAGGTAATTTAGAGGAGGGATGTATATATAGCTATATAGAAGGAGCGACGAGGATGAGAGACGCGTCGCGTCATGCCTCGTATATATGTGTGTGTATATATAGGTATATAGACCAGTATGCTGCACTATACCTTCCCTCTCTTTCAGCATGTGCGCACGACTGACTCGGAAACATGCCGCTGCGAGTCAGCAGCGTACAGTCTGCGAGGCTTCCAAGGTTACATTATGTGCAACAGCGGGGGATGTCCCTCCGGCGTCGAGTCTTCGCATAGGTATACCTATACGTGTAGGTATACAGCCTTCGGAAACAGTGTCACTGTAAATATAGGTAACTGATTAATCACCTGCTAGATAAATCATCCTTTTCAGCCGGACGAACACGCGCACGCGTATATAATGCATGAGGGAGCTTCTCTGTGTGTGCCAAGGCACAAGGCCTCGGACGAAGAAGAAGAAGAAGAAGGTTTTCTGCTTTTTGGCCATTTGTTTCCTAGAAGCCGAGAGCGTGTCTGAATTTTCGGAAAGAGGAAAGGTCAATTTGTCTCTACTACTCAGGTGCGGAACGTCCGAATAAAGTGAGCTTTGTTATATAGACGAGGCTCGTTTGTTCCTTTCAATGCCGACGTGACTTTGTTTTTTAAACGCTTCGGGCATCATTCGCGCTCACAATATTTTCCGAGAGCCGTTTTTACGCTTTTCATTTAATCCTTTGGAATTCTAACTTATTGGATAAGTTAGTAATTTATCTGACCTAAATAAATTATACTTCTTTAGAATCGACGTTTCTGCTAAAGTTCTTTTATTTTTTTTTAAAGTTTGACATTTTTCAAGTAACTTACGCTCTTGCATGCTAATTATTTATTCTGCGTGCAACCACATTTTTAAATGTATATATTTTGCAAATATAAAAAAACCTTGTCCCACGCATTGAAAAAGAAGAACACTCGGCACTACATATTGTGCAAAGTACACTATTTGTATGTGTATCTTCATCTCGGCGTCGAAACCCGAGTGTATCATTAGCATAAGCACATACGCAGGCACAAACACACACCTTGAACGCACATTTTAAGTTTCTCGCGGCGCGTCTCACATCTCAATATGTATAATACAGTAGTCGCTAATCTGCAGCCATCGCAAGACGTCTCTAGAAAGCTGTGCCACAAGCTATATACACACAGGTCGCGTATCGGCCAATAAATCTTATCTCCCCGAAAAAGCTTGTTTGTAGAAAAGCCTCCCTGCTGATGGGCATTGTGTCCGCGCTCAGACAGACGTCTTTGGAAGAACAAAAAAAAAGAGGAGAAAATGGCACAATAGCCGGGTACCATATATCTCAGCCGTCCGCAGAGATCAATCGGCCAAGATGAAGTGCCATAAAGTTCTCTCAGTGTTGCTGCGGCAAACGCAATTTAATGGCGCAGTGCCTTTTAAAGAATTCCACGCACAGAGAGAGATAATGTTGACGTCCGGTGGTGTCCGAACGAAGAGAGTATATACTTATGCACCCTAACCCAAAGCCCCAGCGACCTACCTGAAGGCAGCTCTCTCTTTCTCTCTGCGTGTGCGCGTGACGAGAGTAACTCTGTAACCTAGAGAAGCTTTTCCACTACTTCCTATAATATAATGTATCCGTGGCTCGTGCTGGGCCTTGTTTGACGTGGGAGGTCTTTGCATCATTGGGGTCTATTTTCGAGGGAAAAAGGAACTGCGAGGGGTAACGGGCCGGGACACTAGGAAGAAGACCCCCCTTTTCGCGGATGTCCTGGTGTTCGAGAGCTGCGGGAAAGCTAGCTGTGCAAGTTCTGTCTCTATTTTAAGCTTGTCCTAGAGCTGCGGTAGACTGTCCTCAGTACTTACGGCCTGTCTCAAAAGTCAGCTAAAGTCGCCGCACGTGTTGTCGTATGGTAATTTAAAACCGTTACGAGTCTGCTTAAATTTGAAATTAGTTCTACCATCACAAAAACTGAAGCGTTCATAGTGAATTCTAGCCTGACTGATTAAGGGGGCATTCGAATAATGTCTCAAAATCATATAATTCGAATGCCATTCGGCGAGATATTTATTTATAAGTGTCAAACTTTGTAAAATGGTAGATAATTACATAACGAAGAGCAGTGATGTCCTAGTTTTTCATAAATTTGCTTTCATTGTTTCTTATAAACAAATTAGTTACTTTTGTCATCTGCTATTTTGTGGGGCGAAATCTGAATTTGAATTGACTTTGACACCCCCTTAAACGTGAGAAACGTCTCTTCTTCAAATTCGAATTGCCATTTCTAGGATTGAAATTTACGACATTATAAATCCGATTGTAAAATTCTCCTTCAAGATTCACTGATAAATCTCGCATCAGATAGTGCAGCGCGCGACGAGAAGTAGGTATTTGAAAAGCAAGAAAACCGAAGAATTTCCTCCAGCCATCTGCTGAACTTGAAAACGCCTTCCTCGAAGTCTCTCTCGAGCTTTCGCGACACTCTCAGCAAAAAGCACTAGCTCGACGCTCGTTAAACGACTCTCCGAATTCGCGGAATGGAATTCCATCGACTGTGGCATCAACTCTCGCGCGTTAAAGGTGAAATACGTGGCTCATTCGCGTAAAGTGTCTCTCCTGCCGTAAAAATTGAACGATGCGACGTTTATAAATATATACTCACATGTGTGTTGCAGAGTAGATATATATAAAGACACGAGAAGGTATATAATTGCTAACCGTTAGAGAGCGTGGATTTTTGCTGAGTTTAGTTGTAAATCGGATTGGGGTTTATGTATCGGGAGAGATTCAGGACGGAACGATGCTAATCTTGGTTTATTGATATACGCGTGCGTAATTTGCGGCTGAGTTGTGGATCGCGATTATATGCGCTGATAAAAATTCAAGCTTGATTTTCTTTTATATAACTACTCGTCGACTCTAGTATGCTGTCGAATTATTGCCGTCATACAAATGTGATAGTAAAATTCAGGTTATATGGATACCGGCGGGAGAGAATTGATTTTCCAGAAGCCTTACAGTAGTTTAACTCGCGGTTTTACGAGATGTTCCGTGCATTTTGATCGGTTGTTTTATAGAAATATATATATAGTTTTCAATTGTTATAAAAAATATATAACCTTGAAATACACATGTATAACTTTTATGATTCCTTATCTAAAATCAAAACCTTCGCAGCTTGAAGAATCTCATCTCGCACAACCTCGCAATCGCACACATCACAGCCAAGAAAAAAAAAGAGAAAACGCCGTCCTTCGACGTCGGCAGAAAGGAACGTTTGCTCCGCGCCTCATCGTCCGAGGAAACCATGCATAGAACAGAGAACACACACGTGGGTATAATAGTCACGCGATTACAAAAGATCGCGGAAGAGGAAAACATATATGCGCCGCCGGCATTATAGACATCGCGCGCTGCAATCGCTGTGTCGTCGATCCATTGACTGAATCATTATTAGTGAATGGTCGCATAGGACTTTGCCGTTATGATTATTTGTGGACACAGTGCGGATACCACGGGTCATGATTTCGTTGACTGTGGAAGGTAATTTAGATGTTTAGATGGTGAATTCTGCGCATGCGATGCTTGTTATTGGGAATATCGAGGAAACTTGCGGGTTTAAGTACGTAACGTCGTTAGTGTAGTTAGTTATGGAAGAAAATATGGTAATTTGGCTTATTTTGCATGCGAACGTATAACCTCAAAGTTTATACACACTTTCTTATGTTTGAATTCCGCGTTGAAATTGTTAAGCAATACATGTGGTTAATAACATTATACTTTTTATTATACATAAGATTTCTTTTCAACTTTATGCAAACCTAACCTCAAAATCTACACAATTTTTTTAATTTAAATTTCGCGCTCAACTTATAAACCAATACATATAAATCGTACCTATAATGACTAACTGTCGTCTTTGTTAAAATATCAAAAAAGCATAGAATGATAGTATAAATCGATTAAAACAATCAATCATATATTTTAGTGTTAGGAACGCTTGCGCGCGAAATTCAAAAATAAAAAATCCCCACAACAAGTGTAAACAGCGGTAATTCCGTTCCTTCCACCACATCTCCTCCTCCTAAAAAAAGAGTAGTCTTCTCAAAGCCACAAGACGCTGTAGAAGTAGCGCGATCGGAGTGTGCGAGAATAGACGCGGAATTCGAGAAATCTAATTTCGCGTCGCATCGCGCTCGCGCGCGGTTCTGAAATAAAACGACGAGCAAGACCGCGTGTTACGCGAACCCTCTCTCTCCCTTCCATACTTTCTTTTTGCTGGCGCGTATATACGCTCGCTCGTGCGAAAAGTGCGAGTCGTCCTTTGTTCGCGTTCTCTCAAGAGAGAGAGAAAGAGAGAAAGGGACGAAGTCTTTTTCCTCCTTTTTAATGCGCGCGACCTTTTCATGCATAAATTATTCCGGAGCAAAGTCAAGGGAGGGAAATGCGTGTATCCTCGGAGGAGATTAAATTTTTTTGAACGACGTTTCGTAATTCTCTGTTGCGCAATGCTTTGCTTTTTTTCTCTCGTTGTTTATAATATGCTATATAGTATTATATAGGTATGCCTGAGGAAAAAGGGAGAGATTATTCTCTCTAACAAAAGTAATGCATACTAATGCGTGAAAGTGTGAAAATGCATTAAACTCGTTGTTTATACACACGCACGAGAGGAAAATTATGAATCCTGGCTTTCTAAAGCAATATTTTAATAGTCCGCGTTGTTTTTCGAGTCGGCATATAAACTTTCTCGATCAATTACAACGGTTTGTATACATATATACCTACAGTTTCACACAATATAAGCGAATTGAGGCGGTAAACTCGACAGACAAAGAGAGGAATCGTATTAATAGCGCTAATGACTTAATGACACAAGCTATGTGTGTGTGTCGAAACATTCCACACTTTCTTCCTCGTCTTTTTCCATTCGAGCATCCGCAAACACTTTGGAGCTAAACGAATCGAAAAATACGATAATCGCGCTAATTACGCTCAGTTCGAAAGTTTTGACAATCCGACCCCGAGCAAGCATCTCGGTTATTAAATAAAAATCACCCTCTTTCAACACAAGCTCCCGAAGAAAGCTCCTTTAATTCAATCCTTCCTCTCCACCGCGAAACGCTTCAAGATTCTCTTGAATTAATTCGCGAGACCCTTTTCCTTATATATATACATATCGAATTTCTCTCTTGGGCTGGGGAGAATAAAGGTAAATTTAGTTTATCGATTCAATGACCACCCCAAACTCGAGACACGCACGAGTGGAATGAATTTGATCGTAGCGGAAGCAGCCCTACTCGTTCATTTCGCGACATGAGTGCGGAGGGAGGTATTTAGGAGGAAAGTGACGTGGGAGACACGGCGATTTTTTAATGAAATATAGTTTAGAGTTAATCGTTCACTTGGTTACCGGCTACGAATATATCTGTTTGAAGAAAGGACAATAGTTTTGAATGTAGATTTATTGTTATTGTTAATTCGAGGTTTTATATTTAGAAACGTTAAGTAACCAAGTCACGGAAAAGGAAGAAAGAAAAGCTCGAACTTGAAACTTTTTATTTCTGGACGAGTGGATTTAAAAATGGCAAAACGATTAGTCATCAGCGTAGACCCTCGTAAAAATACTTCTTCATATTCAGAAAACGAATACATCATAATCGATGAACATAGAAACCTTAACAGTAGCCCAATAAACTCCCAGCACTCAAACATCAACATGAAACCTCAATCACACAACCTTCACACCGAATTGAAACTGAAAAAAATTGAAAAGCATCCCTCGCTGGGAAATAGCAGACGCGCGACACAATTGATTTAGCTCTGGTGGCCTTGATCCCAAATTCTCCCAGCAGCAGCGAGTCATCGCCGACGTCGCTCTGGTCATTAATCCGCGCGCTCGTTTTGTCGAAAACCACAGTCCGCTAGAGAGAAAGAGAGATAGAGACTGGCCCAGTTGTGGCTTTGTGTTACGGGTGAGGCGACACGAGTCTATTAAGATCACGAGCGAGTGGGTGTTGCGACAGACTGGGCTGAACCGCTTGATGTTTTTTCGTGTTTCTTGGATTGTTGAATGGACACCGCGCGTGTGATATGGTCCGGTGGTGATGAAGGAAGTGTTGTTGGCTTTTTGTGAGGAGGAGGTTCGTTGACACTGAAACGTCGGGATGGTTTTACACTGGGCTGTTAATTGTGCAACGATATATATTGTGTTAATGAGAGCTGATTGAAATTTGAGCAGTGTTAAGTAATTGGTTGTGTGCCTATATCTACTCTTGCGTTGCTTATGTGAGGGGAGAGTATTATACATAGTATACACTGATACTTCGAACTTTTTTATTTTTTAATGTTTCTGTTTTAATAATAATTGTCTTTATTTCTGACACGAATTTAATAGATTGTCCTAAAGTTTGTATTAAAACGTTGGATAATATAGATTAAAGCCAAAATGACAGTTTTTGAAAAAATCACTTGTGTAACAATTTGTATTTTCGTTTAATTCATCATTACAGAATATATAAAATTAGTGCAATATCAATTACAGCAGAGCATTTACAATTTATCAATTGAGGCCTAATCGTTTTATTTTCGAAATTTCGGTATGTTCTTTATCCTTAAGATTTTTTCGAGTTGTATCAAAATTTGATATAACTATCTGGCATTGTATCAAAATTTGATATAATCATCTGGTATTGTATCAAAATTTGATATAATCATCTGGTATTGTATCAGAATTTGATACAACTTTAGATGAATAGATTATACATTTGTGCATAAACAATCATTCAATAGAAAGCCACAAAAGATTTTCACAAGACGCACAATAATAACGATTCACAGTAAAACAATAAAATATGGTAAACAGAATAAAACTCATTCGACAGTATAGTAGCCTAACGAAGCTGGGAAAAGCAGGTCTTCGCCAATTAAACCCGCGAACTCAAGCTCTTCACAACTATCTATTCACAATATTTAAAAATATGCAGAGTCGCTCGAACGTATATATACGCATCGCGGTCAGAAGAGGCTTTCAAATGCAAACGTATGCGCAAGAGCCTGAGAAAGATTCTCTCTCTGGGCAACGTCGTCGTCGCGGCTGAATTAGGATGACGTCGCCCCGTTAAATGCCGACTGGCGAAACGATTAATGACTTCACGAAGTCCAATGAAGTCGCTTGAATGAAGGCTTAATGATCGCGTTGACGGAGAATTTGCATCTGCGAAGTCGGAACCTCACGTTCCTCGGCTGCGCAGTTTGCACGTTGTTTTGAAAAATTATGAGACAGTTACGCCCGACTTTTTATATATAGTTTTTTGGAGAGATATTTTTGTAAGTGGATATCGGGTGTCTTCTTCTGAAGTACACCAATTCTTCAGCAATAATTTTTCCGTTTTTAACTTTCGTAAAAAATTTATATAAATACCTATATAAAAAAATAACCCTGTTAGAAACATTAACAATATATTAGCTAATTGTTAGCTAATTTTGGAGTTAAAAACGTTACATTGACATTATTACGTTATTTACGTTATTAAAAATAAAAATTCAATTTTGTTTCATTAGAACATATTTTATTGTCAATAATTGAACATAATATGATCATAGATACTTTTAATAAGGTTTTAATCTTGATTTTGACTGAAAATACCTCCATTTGATTATAACACGTTAACCATAAACCAACGAAAATGTATAATTTTCTACCAGGGAAAATAATTCGAATAAATCATTCTTCCATAACTCTGTCGCAACCAAAAATTCTCTCCAATATACTCAACAAAAAAAACTGTCATATCTCACTGCAACGTTGTCCGACCACAATTCTTTCCAAACACGCGTCTTATCGATTCTCGCCACATCACCGCACAGGCTTTGACTATAAAAACGTGCGCCGACGTCGTTTCCTCTCGCTCTCGTCACTTTCGCGTAATTCCCCTCAGCGGAAGCTACTCCTATTCCAAAATTGTCGCTAAAAAAAGACACTCGCTTGCACAAATAAGGAGAGTAAGTACATAGCTGCACAGCTTAAGTGCTTGGCACGACAATCTCGAATCTACAAGGCCGAACAATGCACGTGTATATAAATATAGCAGTCGCGCACGAAGTTAATTAACTTCGGGGAAACAAGGCCGTGCTCGAGCGATTATCATGGGAAAAAAGTGAGAATGCCGTCGCGTTTTGTATATATTGCAATTTACATCGAGGATTATCATTTCGCGAGGTGTTGATGCAGGCAATAATAAGTGCGCGTCCTCGAATTATTATGCGAAATATACTGTCTGCGGCGAAAGTACGCATACGCATATTAAAATATGTAATCTCGAGCTCTCCTGGAAAAAAAACGCACGCGAGAGAAGCTGCAAACAAGCCGCTTTCCGCAGAATAATCATTTAGCGGCGCTTTGAGGCGAGCAGCAGCTTTGTAAACTTGAATTTCCTGTGAGGCGCGAAAAAAGGAACAAAAGAGCAGCAGTACAGCAACAGCTTCGTTGTATATAGTGTGTGTATCTCAGGACTGATTCGACGCTTCCTTTCTGTCTTTTTTCTCTGAGCAGAGCCGGCCAGAAGCGCGGAAAGTAGATGCGGAGAAGAAGCTGCTGCTGGTAACCGGAGAAGAGACGAGCAACATCGCGGAAGTAAGCAGACAATATAAAAGAGAGAAACTGAATCCATTGAAAATTAGCGAGATGCTCTTCTCGCTGGCTTTGAATAAGAGCGCGATTGCGATGAGTCTCCTTTTGTTCGGTGTTTTGTAATGGGGTAATACAATATCTGTACTGTAATTACGATTAAAAAATGTAATGCTTTTTTATTTTTCATCTTTGCTGTCTTACGCGTTGACATAATATTCCAACATTCGAATTTCGCGCCAAAATATAAGTAATATATATAATAGGGTTACCCGTTTCAATTTCCCAGAATCGTGTACCGCGAATATACAAGCATGTAATAAAAAAACTCGTCGTGTCTCTCAAAGCCATAAAAAAGTGTCGTCCAATCGGCTTATACTTATATACACTGCAAAGTCCAATACACCGGAGATCTAAAGAATTCATCGTTCTGTCTCGTGCTTTTACATTCCGCTCGAGCGCCGGCAATCTTTAATGGATTCTTTCTCTCTCTTTCTATATCTCACAGTCGTCTATATAAACGCAAAAAACCATTGAAGGAGGAGAACTAAGACGACGAAGTGGCTCCTACTTCTTCCTCTTCCCCCTGGAGAAAGAGAAAATGAGTCTGGCTCGAGTTTCCTCGCGGCAAAGTGCAAAGTGAAGGAAAGATGCTGCCGCCGATCATCAGCAACATAAACAGCGAGATCCTGACGCTGTATACAAGTCCGAACGGAAACGACGGCGGAGGTGGAAATGTGACGAATCGAGCGAGAGGCAGATACGCCGAGATCGGAGTCAGAAGGTGAGTTTGTCTTTCGGATTAATTAATTAAGTTGGTAAAGTGTCTGTGTCTGTGTGTTTACGATTGAAAGTGTAAAATAAGAGACGCTCTGCTGCGGGTATAATGTGATTGCATAATCCGCGGTGTATACACACACGAGCGCCAAGTTTTAATCCTCGATGTAAATATTATTCTCTCATCGACAAAATGCCATCGTTATACCTCACTCGACGCGATTGTGTTCAGACGTTGCAGTAACGTATACGATTAGAAAAGTTTTCGTATATATTATTATTATTCCGTTGTTTATATATCCGCACATAAATAGACGGCTTTTTAAAAGATTCTCCGTAAATTATACCAAGACTCGGCTGCATAATATGCAATAAGCCGATGGAACGAATTAAACCAACAAGTCTCTCGCCGAAAAACTTTTCCCAGATAAAAGCCATCCCGTAAAGATAAACTCCATTGTCCCGAACACGATCCCTTTTCCATCGAAGAGTCGAGGGACGATAAGAGCTGTATTTTCTCTCTATATATATACCGATAACGATAACTGCACGTACATCTCTCACTGCACCTGATGTGGTCACAAGTGACGGTTTCTCTCGGACTAGACCTCTCGGAGTATAATAATAAGAGATAATTGATTTGTTTGCATTCCGCTTAGTCACGAGGCTGCAACACTTGCGGAGAGACTCTGTATATCGGCTTGAGATTACTCGACTCGATGGCTGGGAAATTTAGATGGTGGCGGGAATTTCGGACGCCCTTTGATTGAAATGCGCGCGAGCATGATGCAGTGTCGTATGTTTGTCCTGGTGGTCGAGGGGAGACAAATTTTTTTTTTATTTTTTTCGTGTCGTTTTGTATGATTGATTTGAAGCATAATACTTGTAAAAAATCGATATTTAAAAAAAAAATCGAAGTAGGTATAAATAAACAGAGTGTAGTGTATACATACTGGGTTATCGGCACGTTTAGCTGCCTCGTCTACCGCTACGCGGCGATAAACCCAGAAACTACTCGATAAAAAAATGTTATTATAGAACGGAGATAACTGATGGATCTATTTTTATGACACTTTTTTTGTTATGCGATCTCGATAAAAATCGAATATAAAATTTTAACTACATCGCAGAAGACATTTATAATATTTTTCTGATCTCCTTCGGAAAATTCAGAGCCGCCCGGTAAATAAAGTCGAAACGAACTTTAATCATCTATACACACACATACACGGGGACACGCGATAAGAAAGCACAGACTGACAACAGTGACGTTTCGAAGGGGAAGAAGACGCGAAGCCACTCAGTCCGACGTGTTATATATATTCATCGGAGGCCAAAGCCGCTTAGCGCCTACTGCTCTAAGCCTCTTAGCCCGCGAATAGAATGAGGATGAAATTCGGCGTTTCCTTTTTCCCTTTCCGGGACGTTCCTTTTTGCGAGACTTTCTCTCGTCTTTCTTCTTTCACTACTGCTTTTCTGGGTTTATTAATATTGAAATCGAGGTATATTCTATACTATGTGTTATATTAATACGTATATCGAATAGTTCTCGCTTTCATTGAGTTAGTCTTTTTATTGCCAGTTTCGCAAGCTAAATTTACACTCCCACGGAAAAAGCTCAAACTATAATATATTTCCCACATCAGCTGCGAATTCTAACAGTTTCGCGTTTCATCTCGTATTTACAGACTCGATGAAATAAAAAATTCAGTCACAATAACCGCTGGAGGCGTCTCGAATTGTGCAACGCCCGCATGTTTTCCTCTCGAATGATATTATATTATACGCCTCTCTTGATATTCTTAAGCCTCTCCCTTGACCTTTAAGACTGCGTATATGCTTGTGATACGAGAAATCGGACGATTCCGGACGATTGACGCTTGGCTTAGCGCTCGATAAAACTCGTGTGTGGCTCGCACGAGAGAATGTGAATCAGGAATATATTTTTTTTTTCTTATGGTATAGAGATTCGGGATATATTGGTTATTCATGAGTATTTCCCGGGGATATGTGGCGTTTTTTCACGCCTGTCGGGATGTGGATTTGAATTTTATTGAATTAGTTATTAGATATCACGTCGTGATTGAATTTTAAGCTGAGGCTTGTTGCCTGTCTCTTTAATGCGGGAATTCGACTATTTTTGTTTTGATTGTGGTGTGGACCGGGTTCTAGCGATGGAACTATTCATTTTTAGATCTAACACGATTGTCAAATGTGTATGAATATTATTATTAAATTTTATACACTTTTAAACTAATAACTTTACTTCTTCGGTAATATATTAAAAAAAAATAAATAAATAACAAAACATCCACTTAAAATTGGAAAATTTATAAAAATTTTTTTCAAACAATTTCTTATAAAATTTTTAATTTTATACTCTTAAAATGTTGTTTAAACGTGTACTTTATATTAAATTTTAATAAACCTGAATATTCTTAATGTTTAATACAATTCTATATTATGTTCAATATCAAGCTATATACAAATTTGAGTATTTCTAATTTACCTTTTATTTTAACGGAGTATAGCCGAATATGTATAACCAATCACTCTTTTTGAGTTTTTAAGCATTATTCATTTCATTTGTTCGTCATCAACAAAACTATACATCCATATTACTGATAAAATTCTTAAATTTCACAACAACAGTATCGACAAAAACCTCACCGTTAAAACCTCTCTCTGTTCTAACCCACTTTTAACATCCCAATGCCTCGACATAAACCCATCAAACGTTCCTCCAAGAAAAGCAGTCTCCGCAAAAAAAGGATCTCTCTCTCTCTCTTCCTCTCTCCCAGCTTTCTAGGTTAGAGAATCTCCTCCACGCATTTCAATCGGGTGCATCACGCATGTACGCACGCACTCGATGCTCAGTGGCTTTGAGGCGTAGCGAGCGAGTTTTATTAGATTTGCCGCGTCGCTTCGGAGCCTAGCCCTCGTTCTCTTATTTTCTGCTTCATTCGGAAGCTCGCGAACCCTAGGCACACACACGCTTCGAATATTTTTTCGAGTGTGAATGCGGTTTTTTCCTTTGTTTGAATTTTTTTCTCTTTCTTTTTTGTCGTCGGTCGGAGAGAAAAAGGAATGCGCGGGGTTGCGGATGATTCTCTGGAGCGGAAAATTAGAGGTTGTAAATTTGAATTTTTACAACTCCTGTGTATGTGCATCTGGTGAAAAATTTGGTGTGTTAGTGTCAGTTTTTTTTCCTTTTCTCGAGAGAAGCACTTAGAGGCACTGAATTCTGAGTGAAAATCTGAAAAACAGCTGCCTCACCGTGGCAGAATAGTCCGTCATTTATTATGAATCTCAAAATGACTTGCTATTATATACTCGCGTTGGAGTGTAATATATATTTCCTACCGGAATCATAGACCGATTTTCTGGGTCTTTTACACGCTTTACAAATGATTGATTTTGATTCATCTCGGCAATCATTTGTGTTGGCAAAGTAATGAGGCGTGATGAATAGCAACGCGTAAACCGTTTTTAACAGGTTTATAATATACACAGATACAATATAATCCTTTCTCTAGATTGAAATGGGATTTTACAACTCTTTGATTGTCGAGAGCGGTTCTGTTTGATGCGGCTTCGGATAAGCGTGTAAAACTGAAAGTTTTATGGTTATACAAAATCCTGAGGAATTTTCAATTACTCCTTTCCACTGACGAAAGTAGTCCGACAATCTATATTTTACTGCTTATTACTATCATGACTCTTGTTGCGCTATATCCCTCTATTGTATACCAACTTTTATGCTTTTCTGTATAAATTTCATAACATCTATAATATATCATTCAATATTCTAAAAATTCCTCAAGATCGATCATCACTACATCACATGGAAATTCTCCGTAAAAGACCACCACCAGCATAACGCAACTCACCCTACTACCAAAGTTATTCAAAGAAAAAAAATCCATCTTCCCACCCGCCGATTTTCACGCGTTACAATTTTTCTCCCCTTCGCCATCAGCACCTTTTTTCCCGCGACTTCTTTCTCGCGATTCGCTCGAATTACGTGCACTTAGCGGCGAGCTGCGAACTCTTTCTCGCGTCTCCATTCATGCGGATTGGGAGAAAGGAGTGCTGCTAAGTGGAAGGACACTTTGTATGTATGTGTGTGTGTGTATGTGTGTGGGACTGTAGGCGTATAAGCTGTTTGGTCGCGTGCTGAGTGATTGTGTTGCTTTTGTGCGACACGCCTGCGGTGCAGTTCTTTGAAATGCGCGTGTGTCGCTGTTACAGGGACTTGAATGCTCATTATGCTGTAAAGTGATTTGCATGATTTTTTGTAAATCGGCTTCTTTAGAAAAGTGAATCATTAGCATCGATCTTTTTTTTTTATTTTATACTAGCGATTTTAGTTTGTGTTATATTTTCTCAATTCACTTTTTGAGGTTAGGAATTTGTGCGTACGTGTAGAGATCGCGCGTGAAAATAAACGGCCAATTAGAGAGCCAGAATTAGATGGTTACAACATACGAAAATAAAATTGAAACTGGTTTGTACCAAAACCGCTTATCTAGTATTCGTTAGTATGCGAAAGTATTCTTTTATTGCATGAAAATCTTTTTACTATTGCAACCGAAACTTCCAGGTATGCGTACTTGCCAACAGCCAAAATTATTTGAATTCTGAATCTTTTATGAGATCGTCGAACCACTGACAATCTATGACTTTTATTTGTCATTAGTCATAGGATGATTCCCAGAATATTTGATTTGGTAGATGTGATTTTGAAGTTAAGTAACGCCGTAATGCCAACTATATATTAAAAACACTGTTGATAAGCATAAAGTACCGCATCGATGGCAAGAATATTAGTTTATTTTTTAAAAACATATTTCCAGTTTTTACATAACAATCGCTTTCATGAGATTAAATATCCAAAGCCTTGGCAAACAAACCCAGACAAGCTATTCCACGACAAACAAACCAACCGCACGAGTCTCAACTCAAACGCAAAACTCTCTCTCTCTCTCCGCATCGCATACAATCAGCCACCCACACATCAAAGCCGCAAAAAGCTCACACGAGTGTATAGTTCCCACCGACCTTATATGCATATCTGCGGGCGGCACAAACTTCTACTCGCACACATACACACAGACTAATAGACCACTTCATGCAAATATGAGTATATAATCACGCTGACTACGACACGTGTCGAGATTCTCACTATACAGAGACGTTCCTTTTTTGAAAAGGCTTTTCGTTGGTTAGAAATTCGATGCGTCAACGCGCCGGACCTGTATATATGTGTATGTGTCTACAGAGTTTGTGGCGGATCGATGCTACTGCTGCTGGAGGCACTTTGTGATGATGACGCTGTCCAGGCCATAGGTTTGCGTGCATGAAACTGCGACGGCTTTTTGAGTGGACCAGGCTGCGTGTAGGGGTGATTAAAGTGGCTTTGCCTTGTCGAACGCTGATACGATGTATGATCGGGGGGCTGGAGGGAAATTGTTATTTTTTTTGCCTTTGATTTAGGGAGGGTTTATCATTTGGGAGGTGATTGAAAAAGCAAATTTTGTCTTTTAATTTCATTGGATATAGAAAGGAAATATTACGAAATTGTAATCTTCGCGAATTTTTATTTTTGAAAACTATGGGCGTTTGAGTAAACCCAAATGGATACTTTAAGCTTACAAGACTTTTAAATTTTAAATTTTCCAGCAGGAATTTTTCAATTTTCAAAGTACCAAGATGTATACACACAACTCGTCGAAGCTTTTCTACAGCAAAGAGTAATCGAGTCCAGTATATAAAATATCTCAGAACGATGATGAGTCATGCTGAATTATGGACGAGTGACTTGCACGTTCGAGTTCATGTTCATATATGTAACTAATTGATCGCTGCTGGAAAATCTAAAGTACACTCTCTTCTTCACAATCGTTTTTTTTTAACCCCTCGTTTTTTCCAAGCATTATTTACAATGATGCGGTAGTCTCTTTATTACAACACTTCCACCTTATCGATTTTTATTATCCCAATTAATATACACAATAAGCTTCTCAATTCATCACCGAAAAAAAAACAAATATATAGAACACGACCGACCGATCAAAACACTAAATTAAAATTCCCATCAAATAAATCATTTCATCCTCGATTTATTCGACTCCACGTACGAACATCATAATAATAATAACTCAGAGAGGCAGTCGCTCTCACGCGACAGACAGAAAAAAGCCTCTCTCGAGTTCTTTGCTCAGCCATCGGCTGAAAAATTATGCAAAGCCGATGGAAAGCAACTATCGAATCCGGTCGGAATATTTCCCCGGGCGATCCATCAAAAAAAGGCCTCGACGCGAGAAGACGGAAATCGCCGCGGAAATAAAATGCAGACAGAAAGAGAGAAAATCCGTCGGGAATCTCCCTCGGTCGAAATCAATGCGAGAACTCGAGGAGGAAGAGATGGTATGGAGATGGTGAAACAGAGGATAATGTAATTATTATTATTATTATTCCGTTATTATTGGGGCGAGAGGATTACTCGGCGCTTCCGCGTAATGGCGATGCAAATTGAGCTAATGGCGCTATGATGGAATTGAATCGCTCCTGCTGAGGAATCCGAGATGGCTATGGAAGCATCAGATATGAAGATGGAAATATACTTGTACTGCAATTTCGTGTAAAAATGTTGAAAATTAAAAAAACAAAATCAGTTGATTATATAAACAAAGAAAAAAACAGATGAATTAGCATCAGGCAAGCGTCGAACGTGTTCCGACTGCAGATGAGCTCGTGAAAAGTGTCGAAAGACGAAGAGTCTTATTTTACGTCGGTGTGATGCTTGCGCTCACCTCTTGGCACCGGCTGCCTTCGATTTCTATGCCATATACACCCGGGGGTTATGACGCCTCGGATTTCGTCCCGAGGCAAGACTATATAGTCTTCCGAATTCTCTCCCTTGAGAACAAATCGAGATCTTATTTATCTCAGCTCTTCGTTGAGATGTATAGAGCCTCTATACTTTTGTCTTGATGTTGTCGGCCAGACGCTCTCGGATTTCGTTGAGTGAATCGCTCAATTTTTTTTTTCTTTATCAAAGCAAGAATTTTTTTTGGAAATTCAAAGGAAGCGAAATCAAATCACCGACTGTATCCACGAAAAGTTTGCCGTATACAGCCGAACTTTCCTCGATATATTGCTCGATATATAAAGTCGAGGCTTTTTTGAAATAATTTAAGTTGACGTTTCCATAGAGCAGCCCGATGGAGAGATAAGTCGATCCGCTTTTGCCCTGAGAGAAGTTGCTGCTTTTACTGGTATATATATATATATATATATATAGTGCGCGGAGCAGGTGATGGAGTGCATCGGAAAATTGATTTTTGCTCCTTTCTTCTATAGTATACTATGTGGCGTCTTCTACGCCTCGTATATGTGGTTCAAGTATATTGGATGCGGTGATTTTCGCGTGGAGCTGCACGAATTTCGTGTCATATTGAATTTTCGCCTTGGAAGTTTCACTTTATTTATTTTATATATATTTGCATCCTTATACGTATATATAAATATATAAGTAAAGCAATTTAGGGACACGTCGAGATCGGAATTAAAATTTCTTCGAAAACACCGTGAGACAATATAAAATAAAAGTCTCCCTAACAACACTTTAGAACTTCCTTCTCTCACCAACCGCCAAATCATAAAAAGACCGTTCCTCGAACGGTCCCTGAGCGCAGCCATCGAAACGAGGCGGACGATGAGTAAAAAAACAGCAGCCGAGACACAGAAACATATCCGCCTAAAACAAAGAGTAGAAAAGTCTAGCCTCTCGATCGCCACCGTATATACACTCCCGACTGTTTCTACTTATTTCCTACTCTCTCTCTCTCTTTCTTTTTGCTTCTATATACTCTTCGAAGGACGCCTCGATTGTGCTCCCTCTCGAACTTGTATATATAGGTATATATCGGAGATCAGAGGAAGAAGAAGAAGCAGAGAGAAGAGGCATTCGATGTAACGGGTGACACCGAGAGAAACGAGTCGGCGAGAGCCGATAATGAAAAGATGTAGAGGAAAATGAGGGAGTGGGGTCGACAAAGGCGTGGAGCGGAATTAAAAAGTACAGGGGGAAAAAGAGAGACGTGTCGAGTCAGCTCGGAAGAGCAGCTTTGATAGAGGAAGGAATAATGACCTTTTTCTAATTTTCGAGCGGGACTCTTATTTGCCGGGCTGGCGATTTTCACACTTGCGAGGATTTTAATTTCTTCTCTGTGAAAGGTGCAAAGCCTTTTGTGTTTCTTTTTTAGTAATGGAGTGTTAGTCTTTTTATGTATACTGATTGTGAGAAAATACCAAGGAAGAACAGGGGGATAACAGTTGATGGATGCCTGGTAGAAACGTTCACGAACGATTCACCAACGACGGGCCAATTTTATGAAGTCTATCCAACAGTTCCAACAGCCATTGACCAACAGCCGCGTTTATGTTGTCACGCTTTTACACTATTCATTGGGCAACGACTGTCCAATTTTAAAACTCGTACAAAAAGATAATAAATCATCAATTTCTGCTCAAATAATTTATTTACATGACTCTATTATTAATAAGCAAGCATCAGATCGAACGATAATGTGGTTTCGACATCGTAGAATTAGATTAGAATTTTTGGGGTTATGTGAAAAGGTGTACGAACGAGAGTCGCCACGAGTATAGCGCGCATGCGCGGCATCAGCTGCAGAGCGCATGTTGGCTAATATCACGCACATAATATGTTAGATTTGGTTGGACAGCGGTTTGCAAACGTTGTTGGCCAACCATTGGCGAATAGACCATCGTGGTTGGTTTATATTCTACTAGGTATACGACTTTACTGTTGGCGTAATATTTCGTTGTATATAAATTGAGCTAAAATTCTACCCTCTCTTTTTGATGATATTGTATCTAGAAGCGCAGATTTCGTATTAAAATATATTTAAGAAATTTGAAATCAAACGTATCTGTCAAAACATTTTAATTGATTCGATTTACTCATAAATTTAGTGAAAAGCAATTTTGAGGTTACGTCGTGCATAAACTTCCGGAATTTTAAGAATTTCCAGCACACTTACTCCAATTTTTTATCGCCTCCTCGAAACCTCCTTTTAAAGTGCTCGCCGGCGAAACGCGCCATAACTCCATCGGCTCTTACGTCACTCTAAACGCATCTATTAGCGTCTTTTTGCCGTATCTCACAGCGCGGCAACGTCGCAGCAGTATAGGTATAAAGAACAGAAGGTAGGCAGAAAGGAAAGCCTGCCTCCGATGCAGCAGCAGCAGCAGCGTCGGAAACAGACCGTGAAGCTACTCAGTGCGTGAAGAAGTGTCGCGTGTTGGTAACCTTAGCCTCAACCGAAACCCAAGACGAGAGCGAAACCTCCTACCTGGAGAGTGAAGAGGAAACCGGATAAGCGATTCGGCCCAAAAGTCACCCACGCACTTGCCAGAATTTCTCCTCTCTGCCGGCCACGGTTAATATTCTTTTTGTATGTACATACATACATGATGCATATTCATGAAGAGAAAGAGAAACCGGTGAGGCTTGTGCCAAGTTACGTTAATACACGTATATGCGCCTGGCATTTTTGTAACACTTTGTAAGAGATTCAATTCCACTGAAAACATTCCGAAGCAAAAAATAAGGTGAATAGTCAGCAACGTCGAGAGTTCGTATATACACACAAAAGCAGAAGGTCCGTAAATCTGCGCTCGCGAGCAAACAATAAATTTCAGCGGTTTCATCCGTCAAAAAGCCCATTACTTTTATTAACCTCCGGACCCTCCAACACTCTGCAAAACTCGAAAAGGAAACCTATTTACCTACGCACTCTCTCTCTCTCTCTCTCTCTCTCTCTCTCGGCCGTTCGTCTCTGAATTATTTTGTATACCTCCTTATATATACCTATATACTTCGCAGACGGGTACAAGAGCAAGGTCCCTCTCTTTCCATCCATTCACTCGCGCACACGTGCTGCTGCTGCTCTCGAGAGTCGTCGGCTGCAGCAGCGCTACAAATGAACTCGCCAACTTTTTCATACTCTATTACCCAGAGGCCTATTATTCCGCTGCTTTTTCTGCTTCTTCTTCTTCTTCTTCTTCTTCTTTTCTCGAAGCTTTCTTCCAAGTCGCGAGAAATAAAGAGGAGAGTCGGGCTAATTATGTATTATATATATATACAGAGGGTTGAAGCTAGCTATATCAAAAAGACGCGTTTGAAGCCTGGCGAGATTAATTAGTGTTGAAGAAACTCGAGCTTTGTCTCGAAGACTTCAAAAACGTCGTCAGTAGATACAGTCGAGTTGGCGAGACGCGCGAGAGAAGAATAACTTATGTTCCCATGCTGGTAGATGTATGTATATACACTCGAGAGCTGCTTCCATATTATACTCTTAGAGTAACATAAGACTCGACGCAACTCGTCCTCGGCTGATTGCCCGAGATTGGCTGTAATTGATTGCGTCGCGATCGGACACAAAGCGAGAACGTCAAGAGTCGCATCAGTCGAGCGATGCAAAAACCAAAGTGACCGGGACAACAAAGACTGCGTCGTACATATATATGTAGCTCTGATGCTTTCTCATGCAATAAGGAGAGGATGTGGTCGTTGTTTCTTTTCTTTTTTAAGACTGGCTTGTTCGATGATGGGAGTTTTATGATTGTAATTAGTTTTCGTAGAAGTTGACCTTGATATTGTTGAGACTGTGTTTATTAATTCGGGGCTTATATTTTCTGTTTCAGGTAAGAACCAGAAGCTCAATTGTGAGAAACTCGCGCTTGTGCTTATAAGTACGTGAGTATACGAACATTTTTCGATCTGGAAATCAGTGACATCAGTCTTAAAAATAGATTCCATTAGTTGTTTTGCTCACTCGAGTCCATCCTGATGTAAGTTCTACGTACACTTTACGCGTGCAGAAAAACAAAATTGAACCACATTGCTTTTAAATTGATTGCGAAAGCGTCCTGGTGAATTCGTTAGTTTATTATAGAATCATTTTTTCTAACATTTTTCGACTATTTATAAGTATGGGGGTACACTAGCACACTAAATGGGCATTTTTTACCGTGAATTCATACAGGATTCTTGCGACATAACCTAAAAATTGTAAAACAAAAAGGCCTGCCTGCTTTAAAATTTGAGAAAATCGAAATAATAAGTAAAAAGTATTTATGCGTTATTAATTGATACTTAATTGTATAAATAGTTCATAAAGGTATTAGATATTGTTAGCTTCTTTAAACTTCTCTACTCTATTTTGAGGTTATGTCCAATCTAACAAACGTGGTAAAAAACGTTGCATTACGATCTAGACGTTCCATCTATTTTCTATGTCAAATCTTTAGTTTCTCCACAATTTTTGAATATTTTAAATGATTTCTACCAGAGGGAACGCATAAGAAAGTTGCACAAAAGCATCTCGGCTGCATCACATGCAAACTACAAAAAGCTCGTAAACCTTCAAGGCCCTTGAAACAGTGTCCGTCAGGCGCAAGAGAGAGAGCCTCTCTCGACATGTGCTGCAGTAGCCTCGAGTAAATTAGATCTCTCGACTCTGCCGTCCACATAATACCCTCGACGTCCATTAACAGTGAGCGCGAGAGAGTTCCCCCTTATCAACGCACCGAGGAGAAGTCTGCAGTCTCCTTGCGCTTTCTGAAAACCAGTTTCTGCGCGTTGTTTGTACCTACTGCAAGGAAGAACGTCCTTTATACGCATAGAGATTTCAACAAATTCTAATCATCCCTAGAGCCGAAACGCACCGAAGGTCAAACATCAACTCTTTCCAAACTTCCTCCATACATCTCTCTCGTCCCCTAAATACAAACATCTCCTTGGTTATTCAGATCAGCTCACACAATGGTCGAAAGTCAAAATCCAATTCCAGCAGGAAAACGATTAAGAGACGCAAGCATACGCGTACGAATAAATCTCGGCGCAAGTATAACAAGCAAACTTCCTAGAGAAGTTCGGAGGGACGAAAACTTATTAGCCAGCAGCAGCAGCAGTTACGATAATGGAGACGACGTCGTCACGTCTTGATGGAGCAGGCCCGCATTGACGAACTATCCCGAAGCCCAAGTATTTCAATTTGCTGGGAAGCCTTGCATAGCTGCTTCATCGATGTAGAGGGTTTGCATGGAAATGAAATTTCCTGCTGAATGATGAATTGAAGCTATATGGTATATATTCATATATAGCTTGGAGCAATTGATTTTTCAATAATAAATTAAATATAAGATATAAATTGAAATTGATGAAGTATAAATTTCGAGAGAAATGGAATCAGTTCTGTATATAATCGCATTCATGGCAACTCGCTGGAAAAGCGGTTTCGCTCAGTCAAAGGCCGGCTAATTTAACGGGCGAGTTACTTGTGTACTGCTCGCGCGCGTCTGTGCGTACGCGATACGAGAACTACCCCTTTGTGCACGCGAAACTTGAAATGCCCCGACGATTGCCAATCTCGAATGGGGAATCCTATCAAATATTGACTGAGTATTAATATTCAGTGAAGTAGAGGCAACTTAGTACACGATTTTTGAATACTATATTTTATTTCTAATTACACAAAAGCGATCCTTATTTATATTCTCAGTCACTTTGCTAACGCATAAAAATATACTCCGCTTTGATCTTCCGATATAATCCAAATATAATATCACAGTCTATTATACTCTTAGTATTACGCAGCTATTGTACGAAAAATTAGATTTCCCCATCATAACATGATATAAAATAACCGTAAAGATATCCTCTCCCTCCATCATCTCTCCAGGGCTGAGATCCTTATCCTACAGGAAAGATTATTAAAAATAATCCCGCGTGAAAGGAGCCAAGAAAGGATGAGACTAACTCCAGAGGGCAAGAAAATCGAAGTATAAGGGGTGAGCAACTCTCGCCGGGGGCAAGTAGATTGGGTCGGCCGGAAACACCGCTCTCGACGACGACAAGTAGGAAACCGGATATTGGAAGCCATTTATCCGAGAGGAGGACGATTAATTAAGCCCGAGGACTATCCTGTTTATTCCTCCGAGTTTTGGGTCTTTGTCGCGATCAGGAACATCAGTGTTTAGAACGTAGAAAAGTAATCAAGTATGAAGGCTGTACGGAAATGGTAACCAAAGTAGATTGTCGAGATGAAGCAATAAAAGGGAAGGATTACATCGATCGGTAGTAGTTCGTTCAACCTTTACGACGCTTAATTTTCTCGATTGCGAGAATTCAGCGGAGCGTAACGATTCCGACGAGGTGCGATATATGCTAATCTTCAGTGCTAATCTTCAGTTGCCTGATGACCTATTTTGGAAAGACGAGATCGAGGTCTTGCGATATAGAATGAGCTGTATTTTTTTTTTTTTTAAATAATTACGCTTCGCGAAATTCTCAACATAAATGATCGAAAGGATCATATAAAACGTGAGCGAAAACAAAGTCTCGAGTAGAGAGCCGATCTAAAAGTGTCTCCATCGTCGTATAGCTCGCGCAAACGGCATTCCATTTGCAAATTAAGCCTGCGCTCTCGTCACGACGACGACGGGTCCATTTGACTCGGCTTCTAAGTAATAAGCCCGGGAAGCCGTCAATTGCCGGGCCTGATGCTCGTTCCTTTTAAGGAGCCTCGATCCCCGTCGTAACTTTCGACGATGGTATATAGGCAGCGTCGTCACCTATACACTCGGCGTAGTCGTGAAAAACTGCCTATACTGCGACTTTGACTATACGCCAGCCGACGACAAACGACTTTTCCAAGTGCGTGTGGGAGATGATGGGTAGTTGCTGCTTTTATTACTTTCTTATTTAAGTTTCGGCTTGGTTTAACTGGCTGTTGACGGGGAATTTTTTTATGGCGAGGGGCTGGGAAGTGAATTTTTTTACGATAGGGAAAGATTTTTTTTTGTGAGGTGGTCGCATAGTCGATTACAAATTTGAATTTTTCGCGTCATAAAATTACAGACTAAGAAATTATATAATCGATCGTATACTTATAAATTCGTAGTTTCGTTTACAGACTTTCAGTCTTTATTCGTAAGCTAATCAGCTGTTGTTAGGTTGGTATAATTTTATCGCGCCAAATTCAAATTTAATATTGAGATTACAGACCACTTGATATTCCTCGCCACTTTTATATTCAAATAAGACATTGTACTTTTCACTTCCACTCGTATTAAATCCGGCATACAAGCACGAACACCACATCATCAGAAATCCGCATCTCACCATCAAATTAGCGCACGTATAAAGAAAACGATAATCCATCGTATATTATCCACATCTCGCAACGACTTTGCATAATACACAACTCGTTAGGCTCACACAGGCGGTCGCGCACGCCTCCATCCGAGAAAAAAAGTCGTCGTTCCTTTTTTCCGCCATTGTCTCGGCTGAATCATCGCCAGTCGGCAACGCACAGTCAATTACCTCGCGTGATGCTCGCCCACGCTCCGCTAATTGTTCCACTCGAGACGCGGATACTCGAATAAATTTGCACAAGAGAGAGAGAGAGAGAGGAGAGACCCCGATGGTCGCTCACGCATCAGTTTACTGCTGCAGTCTACTGTAATGTAAGTTTCTAGGTGAAAATTTCTGGACTCACGCACATAGCCGTTTATACTGAGTAATTCAAGTGGGTTAGTGTGACGACGCGCGAGCGCGCGCTTTTTGAATTGGAATTATCTGTACTGCTACTGGACTGTATTTATAGTTGTTGAAAGATGGGGCGATGATTTTACGAGCGGTTTGGGTTTATGGACTTCCAGCGGATATTGTATAGAGGCTACTGCTGTATGTCATTAGAAGTTATATGTATATGTATCTTCTTGATTATTTATTATTCAAAAACACGCTATATAGCCAGAGAAACGAGATCGAGATTACTCCGTAATGATGCTAAAACAGAATCAAACAAGTGAATAATCATCTCGTTAGCACGTGACAACTTTCAAACAAGGACTATAAATAAATCTCTCCCTCTCGAGTACTGAAAAGTCGCGAAACGCCAAAACAGGAAGGGCGACGGAGAGAGAGAGACAAATAACTCGGGACACTCCCAACTAAAACCAAAGTCCAACTTGGATATTCAATTTCCGCGTCCGACCGGAGGGAGAAAGAAGAAGGCCGGAGGCGACGCCGGCATGAGAGAGAGAGAGAGAGAGAAAAAGTGCGAAAGTTGTCGAGAGAAATGGGCAAAGTCGCGCCGATACTCTCACACCCTCCGCGGGATCGATCGCAGCCGTCCTAATTGTAATCGTGTCATCGCTCTACCCAACAGAGAGAAGAGCAACACATGTGCGCGGGAGAGGACTTGTTCCTTTTTCGGCTGATGGTGATTTTGTCGAAGAAAAGTGAGAGACGTTTTGTTGAAATTGGTTTGCTGAGGTGATTTGTTGAATGCGCGTGTATACGAGTCTTATCGAAAAGAAATGTTGAAGCCATTCAAATTTCCTGCGTAGTGTCTTTCTGGTGATTTAGATTTTTTTGTTCATTTTTTGATATAAAAAATGACTTCTTATTCGTTCTATGAAAAGTATACTTTTTAAAATTTTTTAGATTTTCTACTGCGTTAGACCCCAGAATATCCATACACTTATTAAATTTTGTATAAAAAGGAATATGTTTTAGAAAGTTGGCTTACTTGCGTCAAAATAAAAAATTCTATATTACTTTTGTGATTTTTTTGAGACTAATCAATAAATACGTTTGACAATCGATGAAATCTCCCTTAATAAATGCTAACTTTTGTTCAAAATACAATCAGCTTATATCAAAAACTTTTCCAGATGCATTAATTCAATATGTTGACAACTTTAATTTTAAATAAATAATTTAACTATACAAAATTTAATACTAGATTTACTTGTATGTTTTCCGCAACAGGATAAAGTTGTACTTTTCTGCAATACTTTATGTGGTCGCAAAGATTAAGAGAATTGTAAAGCGAAATTCAATTTTTTTCTTCAAATACCTACTGTCTAAATAATCTATAGATATTTATAGATTTATTTCGTATACACAGTCTGCATCCCACGGCAATCTATTTTTATACTGTCAAACTAGCCAATCGACCGATCAAATACATCTCAACGAAATCCCTATACACAGTCCTGTCCATGACTTCCACTCACGGTCAAACCAGCCGCACACATAGTCAATCCTCCAGTTCACCTGAGTCAATACATTCAATATTTCATATTCCAGCCGTCGAGAACATAGACACACAGACACACTGCAGTTCATCCCCTCGTGGAAATCAGTACACAGCGCTTCTTTGAAGCTCTCTCGGCTTTTTTCACCCTCCGATCGAAACTCGCGAACACACACGTATATATATACACACAACCCTTGCCTTCCGATCCTTCGACGAGGCCCGGAGGGCTCGTTAATACGTAAAACGCCCCACGAGTTCACGGTTCACGGGTATCAATCCGTTGCTACCGGGCTTTATATATATACAGGGGTGTCTTCTTCGTCTTCCGCCTCTTGTTCTCCCGTGAAGCTCTCGATGTCGTGATTCTCTTTTTTAGCGTCTTTGAGCCGGGACTATTTTTAATTCGATCTGCAGAGTGCTGTCTTTAGCGAGAGACTTTTCGTTGCACAAGCTACATACTGTGAAAATTTTTTTTAAATAATTCGATTTTCGCGCGGTTACTTAATTAAACACGACAGTCTGATATATACACCGTGGGAGTGTATTTGTATACCTCAAGCATGACCAGCTGGATAAGAATGTGGATAGTCACCGCGAAGTACAGCGTAATTAAGGGAGAGCTCGTGAACAGCAGTATAACAGCATCAGCCCTTGAGACGGCAAATGTGCGCCTAATTAAAACACTTTCGAGCGACATGATTAACGCGTCTATCTTCATCTCGGCATTTTTGCAAGGAATAATTACTACGAAGTTTATTTTTTAAAAAAAGCTATGTTTATATACGTTCCTCTTTGACTCTGCAGTCGATCTCGTTTGCTCCTTTCATCATATTATTTGCTCTCGTCCTTTCGGGCGTTTTAGCGCAGCGCATAGAAAAGCCTTTCAGCGTTCACTCCTCCCGACGTTTTTCAAGCTTCATTTGCTCCTGGCTCTCGCTTTGATACTCTTTCTATTTGGAAAAATCGATTACAAAGCGTTATTATAGTTAATTACGAGAGACTCGACAGTCTGTCCGCGCAATATTGGATGGAAGTATACCTATGCACAAATTGCTTGCTTTAATTAAGATAAAATCGAGTAACGAGAATATACAACAATTTTCAACACAGAACCGTTTGTCCTTTGATGTGTATCTAAAGTGCACAGCTCGAGGAGCATTTCACATGGGCAACACGTCCGGCTAATTTATGCGAACGCGCATATCTCTATATTTGAGCCCCCGATGCTGCGTGTATTCCCATATAAATTAATGGCTACGTGTCACTCATATAAAACACGTTTTCAGCTCTCGCGCATATCTTTTGGTGTAACACACGTTGTGGGATGCTAAATTTTTTTTCTCTGTGGTCGTTTCTTGTTTCGCTAAATCTGTGGAGAAAGCCGGTTGTCGAATATAAATATACACCGCCGGGGAATGGGTTGTATCAGTCTGATTACGAAAACAAATATTATAAGCTTTTGCTTTCTCGTCGTTTCTTGGCGAATTGACGAGAGTGCTCGTTATTTATTAGGAGAAGAAAAAAAACAACTAATCTCAGTAAATCAGACACTCACTTCCGGTATACGTAGAGGATAACGATATTTCATGCAAAGAGAAGTGCACTCACTGGCAAGTGAGGAAAAAAGCTGGATTTTCGGTCTATAATCATATTTCTGTCAAGGCAGCGATATTTCCGAGCGAATAAATCCCGGGGAGATTTACAAGTGACACGGCTAAGCTGACACATGGAGAAAGTGAAAAAACTAAGGAACAAGGGATGTGCGAGGAAAAAGAGGGCAGTATCCATGGCGCCTTTTGGATCCCATATCTCTCTCCGCTTTATCTGCTCTTATATAGGTCCTTGAGAATTTCTGATATAATGTTTATTTTTACCAACCATTTTGGGCACCAAGTTATATCAAAATTTGACCCACAATAATACATAACAAAGTACAGCCAAAATGTAGATCCAGTAACAATCCCCCTATAAAGGATTGCTTGCGATTATGTATTGAAAAATATCGAATCCGATGTTCCCTGTATGTCGTTCGTTCGTAGTTGTAAAGTACTTATTTTATATTCGCAATATTTTTTAAAATCATTATTGACCTGCTCCTTTCTGTTGAGATAAGTATATTTATTACATATAAGATGATTAATGTTCTTGTCTCAAGTGGAGTGTAGGGATGATAGAGTTTCGATAAATATCTAAACGCGACTGTTGAGCCAAAGCGGCATCCCTATGAACATATATGAATTTCTAATTAATCTAGGTTAATCATACTCTAAAACAACGTCTAACACTAGCTAGTAAACTTAAAAAGTCGAAGCAACCTGTACAATCCTACCAAGTGAAATTTTTCTCCGCAGGCTGACCCTCCTCTAAATAATTCCACCACCCGTCCCACATCCAATTTTACAGTCCACCACAAAAGAGTGCCATGAAACCCAGTAGACTCAGCAATTCAGCAGACACAAAAAGCCCTTTTCCCTGCATATACCTCGGCACGTGCAACAGCTCCTTACAGAACAGCCGCAGTCCATGCAAAGTTAAGCGTGTGCAATCGGTCCAAGAATCCCCGGCCAGTGGAAAACCGGCGTCGTCGTCCTGCGAGCGCAGACAGACAGACGGTATATAGTGTGTATGTGTGCGGGGGACGATAGGAACAAGAGAGACGAGAAGATAACCGCTGCTGCTGCTGCTGCTGCTGCTGCACAGCCCACCACGTGTTGAGAGAACGAACGCCGGAGGCCCGACGACCGGTTGCCATGGCAACACCCGCGACGCGAAACGCGGAAACGAACGACTACACTGCGCGAGAGGAGGATGAGAGGGTGAGGTGTGTGGGATGGATTATGGATGGGTGTGCTTTTTTGATATGCCAAAAGGTGCTGATTTTTGGTGCGGTCAGTTTTGATTGGTGTGTGATATATTATGACGACGATGTGTCGTTTTTGGGGATTAAACTTTGGAATATCGTCAAGTTGGCAAGACTGTTAAAACTTTGATGTATGACGTTTTGACTATATACTATGTATATATACACACGAGCTAAGCAAATGAACTTCCAGCTTTGGGCTCCCAGTGGAAAAAAAACTTTCCGTTCCTCGACTCCTCTTCAAATAGAATGCAAAAAAGCCCTAGAGAGATGAGCTACAAACTGTTATAAAACTTGTAATCTCCCTTTGGCGACAGAGGGCTGTGTGTATATAAATTTTCGCTTCAAACCGTGAAATCGGACTTTTTCCTGAAATTTAGTTACCTCCTAGACGTGTATATATTATATATTATATACGAGCTTTTGTGAAAAATCCGTAATTAAGACATACATCATAAGCTATAACGTCCACACGTGTAATATATACACGTCGGTGGAATGAATTACGCGACAATGCATCTTATACTGATGGTGATAGCAAACTGCACAGCGACGCGGAAACTCATGTTCTAACATATGGCGGCTATTGGTCAACTCGGCTCTCTGCCATCTTGAATTGATAACTCGTGATTAATGACTGATCTTCGCCGAGGCGCAATGGACCTAAAGTTCACTCAACGCAGTGATTTGTTACACCAGATGAGACTCTTTTGTAATTATTACGTTCAGCTATGTCGAAAATAAACTGCAGAATAAATATTTACCTCGACCCAAGTGTCTTCTCCACACGACCTTCCGTCAAAAATCGCGACCCACCTGTTTCTGAACGAACAAAAAATACCTCCCTCCAGTACACACACACAAAAAGCGGAAAGACAGCAAGAAAAGGGCGCCTATATACATGCCGTCGCCGGTGTCCGCGACAGTCCCCTCATACATATATATCTCTGGCGTCGGGTGTTCACGTCGTTATCGGCTATAAACGGCTCGGAATGTCAACTGTCAAACGCACGTATAGGACAATGCTTCTTGTGTAGGAAAAAGGAGATGGAGGTGGTCGCGAGCCATGGGTGTTAATTTATTGGCCAGACAGGCTGAATTTTACATGCTCTCTGGTCGGTACGGATCGAACGATTATTGCCTATATTATAGCCTGATGCTGTGCTCACGGTGTTTGGTTTATGGTAATTTGAGTTTCGTGTCGTGTTCGGTAAGGCGTTACTGTCAAAAGTCAGCGTATTTCAGTAAAATGTCTCTTTAAAGACCTATCCCTTTTTTTAGGGAGATTAATACCCTCTTTTATACGCGCCTAAAACATAAAGCCGAACATCCGCGTGCTACGATGTTTTACGACGATATTCTCTCGTAAACGAGATCTTAAAATCTTCTTTCCATGCATTACCATTATGTACGTGCGACTACTGAAATGTCGTTATCAGGAGAATTTCAATTTTTTCTTTTAAGGATCAGGGATGCAGCTTGCGTTTTATAAGCTACTTTGCGGATTCTCATAAAGATATTATTTCATCGCTGTGAAAATAGCCTGTCGTTTGGCTGTTTACCAGTTCGTTATAATAGGCTGCAGCGTTTATCGATTGTCTCTCGATACAATGCGAGTGTGTACACTAATTAACATAAATTTGATGAACCTCGCGGTTTCCATGACACCACCGTGGCTCTCTTTCGGCTGATGAAATCGCACTGTGTATCGATTATATGAAAACAACTTTACATTACTAATACAAACAAGAAACCAAACTAAAAAAATATCTCTCGCAAATTCATCAGTAAAAATCATAACTCATCAGGTCTATAATAATTATAATCTACCCCTCGAACAACCTCCGCCCTCGCGGCTAGACGGATTCCCGCGAGACGGCCAAGAAATTGCTATCGCGCTACGTCGAATTAATTCCGCGGGGCACTTGTTCCCTCTCGTCGTCGGCTTTTTTCTCTCGACTCGTGCGTTTAAGAGGGCTTTTATGCAAATCGCATGCGCACCGGGTTCTTCTTTCATCGGGACACGAATGAAATAGCGATGCTGCGTGCGCGTATTATATTGTATGCGCGGAAAGATGGCCCGAGGCATATTATATAATGATGCGTCGGCAAATATTGTTGTTTCGCTTGGTGTGTGTTTTTCGGAGGTATATGATTTTTTTTACTGGGGTGTATCGGGTTACGTGTTTCGATTGAAATTTCGGTTGTTTTACGGGCTTTGATTGCTTTTTTTATTTGCATTTTACCATTCTGTGTCAGATTTTGATGAAAATTTGATATGACTGTATGTTCAAAGTTTGATAATATTTGGATATATTATATCAATGTTTAATATACGCGAATAACAACACGCTTCACACTGACTGAATAAAAGCAATAATAATATTGACTCTCCCAGACAAAAATGAAAAGCTCACTCCACTCGTATATAATATTCAGACACCTATCCCCATTACATAAAAAAGTCAACCCACCTCTCACCCAATACACAAAAGCCTTTATATATTCTCTCACGGCGAGAAGTGTACATTAAAAAAAGAGCGCTTTCGTTAAAACGCGCCTCCCGGTGCATTAGCGCCACCCTCGTGGTAATAGCTCTCGGGAAAGGCTATAGCGCGCAAAGTATTGCGCAACAATCGCTCGTTGTCGTTATTATATATATACCGGGCGACGTTATACTCGCCGGAAATCCAATCCGCGCCGCGGGCGAGCTGTGTATATGAAAAGGCGCGCTGTACGGAAGAGATGCGTTCCTGTCTCTCTGTGTAGTTCCTCGTTATTTTTCCTCTTTGTGCGTATTTTTCTTTTTTGCTTGTGCTGTGGTGACTGGACGAGATTTAGATTCTTTTTTTTACTTTTTGCGATGGCGAGATGAGATAGATATAAAGATTCGAGCGATGTTTACACTTTCTAGCAGTAAAAGCTGCTTTTTACGATGCTGAGAGCGAGTTTTCTCAAGTTATAATGATGAATAACTTTGTCTAAATAATGTACGCCGAAAGATAAAGAATAACGCTGTTGATTGAAGCTACCGCGATAAGCCTGTGCAGTATACTTTTTATCAGTGCGCCGTGCAATATATGTTCGCGCGTTTTGTAAGCCTCCGAGAGCGGAAATACATATAACTATACGAAGTTTATCGTGTACTTCGGCTTAAAAGATAAAGTTAATGTATATTGCATTCATTTTTCAACGTATTTATTTAGAATATTGAAAAATCGAGCAGTGCATCTCCAGTCTGGAGAAATCCCTCGAAAGGGAGAACTGAATAAAAAAAAAGAGGCTTTCGGCGCGATTGTCGAAAGGGTACGAACGGCGGTATTTCTTGCACGGGCCGTTTAACGCCGAGCGAGCGACTCCCGGATAGGTGGATTTAGCGTCTCCGTTTAAGCTGTCGGCTCGACTCCGGCTCTTCCGCGCGTCTCTTTCTCTCACAGTATTCTATGCGATGGCAGTGTTCATTCGGCTCGACAGAGATAAGGGAAAATGAACTGTGGTGTGCGTAGGTTGCAACGCTTTTTTGGATTTACGAGGACGGAATTTTGCTGAGTTTGGGATTTGGAGGTTATTTTTTCATGCAGCTGTTTGTTGTGGTTTGACGTTGAATTGCATATATAAATATTGTGGCGTTTTTATCAAATTTTGATATTGTAACGTGGAGTTTGACCAAAATTTGACAAAGCAAATAAATCAAGTTTATGTAATAATTTATTTACTTGTGTAATATTTTGATTAAACTCAAAGTTATGCCAAAATTTATAAATTTGAAAAGTTTACAATTATATGTCACTGATGTGTTTGTGGCTTGAAATTAACTTTCATAATAGCTGCATCACGTTTTTACAAAATTTTATTACATTGATCGCAACTTTGTACTTAATTTATCCAAATCATGTATACTGACAAATTTTATTTTCACATAAACTTTCCTAATTATTATAAACCTATATATAACGATTCAAAATAGACAATACACCTGCAACCATCACAAATAAACTCCGACTAAATTCAGTCGCAAAGACCAAACTGAAATTCTCCCTATTCAAACACTGCGCACCGACACAATACCCCCATCCACCGAACTTTCCAACTTTTATCGCGATTTCACTCGTGAACTCACGCAGAGAACACTCGACTCGGCCGATGGTCCGCTCGCGGGTATATATATACCTATACATATATATATATACGATATGCACACAATACAATACAAGGCGCGCCCGTCTCTGAGCATAAGCGGAAACGCCGCTGATAGAACCAGATTTCAGAGGCTGTGGGTGTGCGCTTACTGATTTATATGTGTTTTTTTATATATAGAAAGAAATAGAGGTGGAGAGTCTGTAGGTGGACACGTATATGAGTGTTTCAATAATTAGCGGAGATGAGTCGGATTGTACAATTATTATATGCGTTATATGTTAATTGGTTATTATAACGACGTTTCAGGCAACGTTGAATTACGCACTGTTAATATGTGTCGTTTAGATAAGTTTTTAGGTAACTTATTTATACTTTCTCTGAAAGTGTTGCGAGATACGCCGTGATTCAATAACTAGAACTTGATTTTGATTTTTCCCGACGCGTAGCCAGTGAATCATATCCTCTCGTTGTATAAACGATTCGTCATCGGTCATAATTTTATACGTCGATTAAAACGCGATATAAGTCCCTGCATCTTGTCCTGAGCAAGCAAAACAACCAATTAGTACGTCAAAAATTATAAAGGTATACGCACGCTACCGACGTATTTCATACCTGTAATACATAACAGTTTCAAACTACTGTTGAATGATAAATCCGCAGATCATGTCTGGCCTATACTATTAAGCATAAATCAAAAACTATTCTCCCCTATACTGCAGCCTCCAATACGTGCGTGTACACCCTCAATCACCCGAGGAAACTTCGTTAATCAATACCAGCCCAAAATTACCAACTACACGCACTATCCGTATTCAAGCAAGCCATTATGCAAAGTGTAATAACACACATCGTCGCTTATACACAGTCCTAAACTAAAACTATAAAGCCTCCTTTATCGATTATGCTTCCAGGAGCGACGTCTTTCTCGAGCCGTATCTCCAGCAGAGCCAACATCATCAGCCTCCGCAACAGCAGCAACAGCAGAGTAACCCGGCCGTCAATTCCCCGAGCAGTCCACCGCCGGATCCTCGCCACCATCACCAGCTCCATCATGTGCAGGTGGGTCACGTCGCGCCCCAATGGCTAATGAGCCTCCCGGCATGTCTCATCCCCTTCGATCGTCGTTCTCTCTCCCTCCGTGTATGTCTGTGTAGATAGAGAGGACCTTACAATGCAGTCGAACGCAAATACAGGCAGAGGACGTGGAGCAAAAACACATGCACCGATGCACCGTGTATACACCAACACAAGCGTACAGCCTGTCTTTCGCTGTTGTCCCTCGTACGCGGAGGGCAATTTCCGTGCAGCGACGGGTAAATATAGAGAGGAGAGAGAGACCGGCAGCTATAGGATATGTTCTGGGGAAAATCGAATTTTGACCGTTTTGCGAGGGTGGTAGCAATTACTATTGATTAGGGCTGAAAGCCATGCGGTGCCGATGACTTGTCGCGCATATGTATTTTTTGAAATTTAAATTTCCCGCCAAAAATCACACAACGACAGCGAACACGTTTACACCGGCCGGTACCTAATCGTACCGATAACGACGAGCCTACACCCGGTGTGTATTATCACAGCGAACAATGCCTCCGTAATTCCGCTCGCCTTGTTCCCTGTTCCACACAACAGACATATACACGCAGCAACAATCGCGTCAAAATCAGCGCGCCGACCAATATGCTCCCCCTTTTTTTCAGTTGTACCTTTCGCAGCAAGACTACTGCATAGGGGCGTAATTTAATTTGAAATGCAGACTGACACACGCCGGCAGTTTAGACGACTAAGGGGATTAAACGCAAACGTGCGAGGCGTACCGAACGAGACTACGACGGTCACTAATTGCAAATGTCCCTAATTGCTTGTCACGAAAACTTTCCAGCGGTATACGACGAGTGTAACTATATAGTGTGTACCTATGCGCTGGCCCGTGACGATGGCGAGGTGGAATTTTTGAGGATTTTTCTGTGCTATATATGCATATAGGTGTAGAGGGAAAGGGAGAGGTTTGCGGTTCGAGTGAGTTTTCATGATTTCTCAGGAGTGTTTTGCATATTGATTTCGGTCAGAGGGGAAGGATGCTAATGAGTAGATGATGCTGTGATTGTGATCATATTATGTAGTGACAGTGTGATTGTACTGAAGCAATAATTAGCATACTATTTATTTGTTTCATTAGTTCGCTTTGTAAAATGTAATTGAAAAAGAAACTAGAAATGACTGGTTGCAGAATCGGCGCCAAATTCAAAGCAATAGCAAATTTCGCACCACAAAATAGCAGACAAAAAACAACTATTTCGCTTACAACAAATCATAACAGTGAGATTACAACTAAATACGGGATAATTGCGCTCCTTTATGCAATTATCTATCGTTTTACTAAGCTTCAAGTTTATTTAACAATAGCACAATAGCCCTTTAACATACCAATAAATCTAGTATTCAGAGTGATTGATGCGCTAATACAGTTGTCTTTTTTTCTTCAAAATTTCTTGTAAAAATGTATCTTTTTACATTCCAAATAGTAACATGAGTATAATAAAGTCATAACGCAGCCAAATGGACGCAATTTCATGCAGCCAAACAAACCTCATCTGCAAAACAATAGCCACTCATCCCAGATGCCGCTGCAAGAAAATCTCTTCAAAAAATAAAAAAGCTTATGATCAATTCGCAGAACGACAGTAGCGTACGCATCTCCAAGGCATAAAAATCGAGCCGCGTAAAAATGCCATCAGTCGATCGATCTCAATCAATCAGCCGTTATAGTACGACGTATGGCATGAGTCTCGCGACGACGACAAAAGCGCCGACGTAGCGTTGAATTGCCTCGCGTCGCGGAATCGATTCACGAGTATTTTCAGCCTCGGATTTTCGCGGCGGCTGTTGCCGACGCTCTTTGTGTTGGAGTATACAGAGCCATGGAGCGCGCCGCCTATTCATAGTTAAAGTGGCTATTTCGCGATTCCCGATCCGTGAGCTTGCGGAACTTTGAGCTTACTAGTGTGCCGTAAACTGTACTGTGAGCTTCGAGGCTTTTTGAGTTGGATTTGGGAACTGGGGGGTTTGGGACTGGAAAGTTGAAAACGTGTATATGTAATAATTTGATTTGAGTTAGTTTATGCGCTGGGGAATTGAGATGAATTTCTGTAATTTTTAATGTTATAGAATTTTACAATGAAATTAATTGTTCAAAATTTGTTACGTTTGTTCAATATCTAATTTTACTTTCAATTTATTATGTACCTGAAAACAATGTTATTACGTGGAATATACAAAAACGCATAATAGCATCTACTGAAATGAAATTGCAATACTTTATCAATAAATTCAGTAACAAGAACTTGCAATCATCAAAGGATATTAGACAATATATCATTAAACAAAACGTAACCTATTTGCATATACCATATATCTTTTTCATTTTTTTATCACTTAATTTTCCACATACTAATTAGAATATATATATATATATATATAATGAATTTTTATGCATTTTTCAAGCAAAATTAATGTGCATGTACATTAAATGTAATTTTCATTAAAATTTAATTTTACATGTACATGAAATTTGAGAAACGTTCATTAAATCGATTTAATTTACCTGCCTGAAATCAGCTTCCAGTACATTGCATTAATATTAAGGTATTATTTTTAACAGTGTAGACTAATGC
>UCOJ01001065.1:0-46104 GCA_900474305.1 Cecidostiba fungosa | reverse complement strand
ATGAAAATTTTGAGCATAGCATTGCTCAACGATACAATTTTCTGGTCGACCAATGAATCCTTATACTTCTGTAAAGTAGCCAATGGAAGCTGTGATAACGATAACATGAATGAAATTTCCTCAGGTAATACCAAACTCATTCGAACTGCTTCACATCGCATTAGCATAAGCAATCCTTGTGAAAGTGATGAGGCGACTGCGTGTGACGAGTTGTGTTTGCTAACTTCAAATCAAACGACGTCAACCGTTGGCTACGTATGTTCATGTAGAGATGGTTGGCAATTGGGCAGAGATGCCAAATCAGGCAAGTTAGCTGGCAGTTGTCAACTATTGGATCCACCAGCTCCGGTCAATTATTCTCAAGTCATTCTCATGGCCGGTACCGATGGCTTTGGTTATCTGGATCTGAACGAGAAAAATTCATACGATCTCCCGAGTACCAAAAAGGCCATACATCTGTTCGACGTTTATTCAGAGGATACGATATACTGGGTGGACGAGAGCACTTGGACGATTAGATCTTTTCCGAAAGAGCATTCGAAAATAAGGTATCCGAAAACCTGGAGGATCACATCCATAGCCGCGGATTTTGTGAACGAGAAATTGTACCTGATAGAAAGCTCATCGAAGTCGCTGAAGGTTATTGACGTACATACGAAATTTTATCGAACCCTGGCAATGGATTTCGAAAACTCGACTGATATAGCAGTCGATCCGATGAGCGGATACTTGTTCGTTGTGAAATCTTCGAGCGGTGTAAGTAGTTGTCCATCTATACTCTTAACTTCAAATGTATAATTTGCAAAATAATGGACTCGTTACAATTTTGCAGGTATTTAGAATCGTCATGGACGGGTCGATGAGCGTACTTATTGCAGACGGCCCAGATATTTCAGCGATAACCATAGACCGTGAAGCCAAAATCATTTACTATGCCACTGACTACACGAATATTGCAAGCAAAAACTACGACGGCGGCAATTACAAGCTGTTGACCAAAGTCTCAATGAAAATTTTGAGCATAGCATTGCTCAACGATACAATTTTCTGGTCGACCAATGAATCCTTATACTTCTGTAAAGTGGCCAATGGAAGCTGTGATAACGATAACATGAATGAAGTTTCCTCGGGTAATACCAAACTCATTCGAACTGCTTCACATCGAATTAGCATAAGCAATCCTTGTGAAAGTGACGAGGCGACTACGTGTAACGAGTTGTGTTTGCTAACTTCAAATCAAACGACGTCAACCGTTGGCTACGCATGCTCGTGCAGAGATGGCTGGCAGTTGGGATTGGACGGCAAGTCGTGTGAATCCTTGCAAAAAGATATCGAGCTACCAAATTTGGAACAAGTGATTACTTTAGCTGATAGCAATGGTCGCGTTTGGGTCACAAATTCCGATGTCAAATTCAGCAAGCCACTGCAATTACCTAGTAACATAGAAACAGCTGGCCTCGTTTTTGAGGTTTCTTACGATAATATTTTCTGGTGCGACCTTCATAACTCTACCATCAAATCTTTGTCTTCGAAGTATTCGGATATACGTTATCCGACTGGATGGGAGCCAATAGTTTTGAGAATAGATTATATTACCGAAAACATGTACATCTTGGACGGAAAGACGGAAACAATAAATTGCATTGATGTAGAAGGCAGACTTTCTGGAGTAGTCGTGTCAGACATTCAAGACGCGAGTGATTTTCTATTAGATTCTGAACAAGGTCTCATGTTTATTGCTTTCTCCAAATCGGTAAGGCTCATTTGTTTCTTTTTTTTTTACTGTTCAAGTATTAACACAGAGAATTCTAATGCGAAACCCTCTTGACTTTTCAGATTTCAAGAGCAACCATGTCAGGCAGATTATTGACGACAATTATAGCATTTGCTTCTGGCATTACATCTTTCACTATCGATCGTGAAAGTCAGACAATTTATTACGCCCTAAATTCTTTAAAAATAGAAGGTATCGGTTACTATGCTACTCGAAGTACGACTATTCAGACGATTTCGAGCAAAGTCAACAGTTTAACCTTACTCAGCGGTAGACTTTTTTGGTCTGATGAATCCAGCCTTTCGAGTTGTAAAATCGGCAAGAATTCGTGTCATTCAAAGTCTGTCTATTTAAACGCAACTGGTATAAAAACTATGAGGTCTCTCGCAAGTCGCCGCAACGTGACGAATCCCTGTAAGAACAATAACGGAAACTCCTGTCAGCAATTCTGTATTCTAGACCAGATGAAATCCAGCCTAGGTCGAATTTGTGCCTGTAAAACTGGTTGGGAATTGCAATTAGACGAAAGATCGTGCGCCCCAATATCCCACTTCATGCTGTACACCAGAGGAGACGTCATCAGAGGCAGAATCCTCAACGAGAGCAGGACCATCTTTACCGAAGCCATTCCGCCGACCAAGTTTGTAGTGCACTCTTTGAAATTCAAAGATACCATCGACTTCGACTACAATTGGATCACGCACGATTTCATCTTCAGCGACGACTACAGCATATTCATCATCAACGTCATGGACAACGAGCCTCAAAGGCTTCTGATGAGCGTCTCCCAAGACTACCACATCAAAGACGTTGCTTACGACTGGAGGACCGGGAACATTTACTACGTCCAAAAGTCCGTAGACAACAGTACCGATCACTCGCTCATGGTTCTCCGCATCGACAAGAGCGAACAGTATCAGAAGACGATAAGTGCCTTCACCCACGACTCCAGTTACCCCATGAAAGCCTGTCCTCACTCTTTGGTCGTTCACCCGGAGCGAGGATACCTCTTCTACACGGCTTGGAACGGCGAGCGCAAAGACATTCAGCGAACGGCGGCAGACGGCACGGGATTGAAGGAAATAGGAGACGTCAGTTACCACAATAAATACCACATAATAGCCATTGACTACGAAGGTGCAAGCTTGTACTGGATCCACGACAGATGGAAAACCTCGAAAATTCGATTCAGCGACATGAACGGCAACAACTACAAGCAGATCGAGGTGAACCAACCGCAGTATCCAACCTCGATTTACATACACGAGTACCACATGTACATCGGTAACTCAATCAGTATTTGGCGCTACGACAAGGTGAGCGGCGCTGGAGGTGTCAAAATGACTCCGGTGACTGACGCAACTCAGGTCGTAGCTGGAGTACGCATAGTAGGTCAATTCATGCAAGCTTCGAATGACGCGCACCCGTGCGTCATCGAGAATGGTGGTTGCCAGCAATTTTGCTTTGCCGTGCCACAGAAGAAATGCGAGTGTAAAGACGGTCAGCTTATCTTCCAAGAGAGATTCTGCAGAAACTGATTGTGACGTGACGTGCTCAACTGTGATAAATTGATACTTTCTTACGACTCAATAAAATTGTTATACAGTCATTTTGCGATCTTTCTACCCCGGTGGTTCTCGGCGTAACCTACTACTCCCGAATTGTTTGCTTCCGCTCAGAAAATCGGATAAAGCTGAAATTGTCATTTCCTCTGCCGAAATCTGCGTAAGCTAATCGTCGACGCGCCCCCTTCAAGATGCTGTCAGCGACGAGAAGGCTAATTTGCCCCCTAAGGAATCATGGGACACGCTGAAGCAGTATATAGTTAGTGGAAATTTGCAACTTGTGAAGACTGTTCGTCACTGAAACTCAACGGATGACACAAACTAAAGCGATAACAAAACGGGATCCCCCCGAGTGTATCGCGAAAACACGTTGATACACCCTTATCGCGTGATTGGTCGAGCAAAGTATATTTAGACAATGTTTTCAAAGTGTGAATCCCCAACGACACTATCGCCTAAAACCCCGTTCACCGAAAATTCTCCTTAAAAGCAAGCAACCATCCGAAAAAAGTATAAGAGCCACGATGATAAGGCGATTTGTCCCGAATCTCCGACTAACGACGAAGCTGTACCACAATCTTCGAGCAGATAATTATTAACCCTGGGGGAACGACGGCAGCAGAGAAGCTTCCCTTTTTCTTCTATATACGAACACCGGCAGTGCGTATATACGACGATCGAGCTATATAGCTTCTCTCGAGGGGATTGTCACTCGCGGCATTAAGCGATAAAAGCCCGTTATTGAAAACAACGTCGGCGGTGGTTTTACGAGTAGACTCTTTCTCTCTCGGAGCCAGAGGATTTTTATTATTCAGCCTCTCCTCGAAGAAGGTGTCATTATTGCGCGTGTATCGAAATCCGATCCGAGCTATATGAAATTGCATTATTATTAAGTCGTGCTCGAACGTATCTAGTGTGCATATCGACAGCTGCAGCTCTACGTCGGTGATTTTATTTGAGAAAAGCTCTCGCCGAAATCTCGCCGTGGAAAAATCTATTTAGGAACAAAGCTCCCCCTTCATTATACGCTGCAAAAGAACAACACACACGCGCGCGCGCGCGCGTCGGGTCGGTCCGCCGCAAAAGGAACAGCTTCTGCAGCTCGAACTGTACGGCGGCCGAGTTAAATTACGAGAATAAAAAAAAGAAACACGACGAGAGAAACAGGCGGCAAAAACGGCAGGTTCTTTGTGGCACTTACGTGAGAGAGAGAGAGAGAGAGAGAGCGCGCGCCTTCCTCTTATTTCTCGCGCGCTCTTTCATCACGTCCCTCTCATTACCCGGTCCGCTTTTTTCTCCCCTCCGATACATACATATACGCGGCGCAGAGTAGCACAGCTGCTGCCGCCGCTGCAGCAACGGTGAAATTAAAAGCCCGCAGATTCGGCGTTTCGATTTCGTCGGCTGATGATCGGAGTCGGGATATTAAAAGCGTCGGGAACACGTATATAAAACCAGCGACGGCGAAATATCTCTCGGCAGCCGCAATAAACTTTACGAGCGGACTCTCGTAAACATACTGCTGCACACAACAAGAGAAGGGAGAGAGTCGAAATCTTTCGCTGAAATTTTACTTCGACCGGCGGCGGCGGCGGCGGCGGCGCATTAACTCGGCTGCAGCGGGCATTATTCAAGCCGAAAGAGACACGAGCTGGCGCTTTGGTGCGTCGTAAATATGCCGGCGTATGAGGCAATCAATTCGCTGCAGTGTTCTCTCTATCCGGACGGCGGCGCTACTACTCGAGAACCGGAAATTGAAAGTCTCCGCGACGTGACTCGTCCTCTTTCTGAGCTTGCAAATGCTCCCGTGTGCGTGTGTGTTATACATGACGGTGAGCATTTTTTCGGGCTCTAAGGCTATACCGATGAATGCAGTCGCGGTCGAATTTCGTGTTATTAATGACACGCGTTCAATCTCCGATCGGACGTGAAAACGCATCGCGCGGGCGTGAATGAGTCAATTCAAACGAGACTCTCGCGTGATTGATGGATCGATGTATACGTTTTTTTCGAAAAGCTGTGTGCATCGCACGTACATAACCCGAGAGTAAGAGACAAAAATAAGCAGAGCCGGAAAGAAAGGGAGATTGATTAACCGACACAGAGAGAGAGAGAGAGTAAGGAGCGAAACGAATATGTGCAAGTGTGTGCGGCGGTGGGGATAGGGCTGGCACCGCGGGATTGCAGTACCAGCGCAGTCCCTGATTGCGTCCGGCTGAGATGATTGCTTTTCGCCGGGGAAACGAGACGAGTCGTATCCCCGACGCGGTTTTTTCGAAAATTGAACGACGACGCGACGGCTGCTCCAGCGGTGTTTGTGCGGGTGTATGTGGCCCGTAATCGATGACGAAAATCCCCTTCCCCCCTTTCTGCTGATGAAGTTGCGCAGTTTTACGAATCGGTTATTTGCTCATATGGATCATATGTATAGCGTCTAGCATAGATCACCCTGGTGTCGCTCAATGCTGTCGATAGAATTATCGCTTCATCTGCTTTCATGCATAAAATTGCTCGAAAGTTACACTCGTTCATTTCAATTACAAATATATTATATTTGTTTTGTAGCAAAAAAATACTTTAAACACATTCTCGTACTTCATTTAAAATAATCTAATTACGCGCGGCCTGTTTATTAGAATGAATGCACTGTCATTTTTGTTAACACATTATTCCGAACAGCGAAGCCATAATCAATACAATTCATGTCTGATAAAATTAAAAATACACCGAGAGATGTAAGAGAAATATCAGATACAAATCTATTAATCTGTATAAGACGCGCAGCAATCGACTCCTGTAACAGCTTATCTTGTAATCTCGCATCCGCAACAAAAGCCTCTCCCCGCGACACTAAAATTACCATTCTCCTTTATATCCGCAACAAGCATCAACAGTAGCACAGTAGGTCCTATCAGCCATACCAAGCCACTAAATACACTCTCTCGCACGCGCGCGCGCGCGCAGGCGACACAGCAGAGCATCAGCGATCTCTAACAAAGCATCGCGGCGTCGAGTGGATTTCCCGAGCAGATCGAGCCAACTACGCGCGGCTGCATACAGCAGCGCACCGACTAAATCGATCTCTCTCGCTCTCTCTCTCGGGCTCTCCCGCAGTAATCCGACGTCGTGTTGAGCTGTCGTGTTCCGCGTCCCTATAGAGGCGAGAGAAAAGCGCGGATTTATATTCCTTCGAAAACGAAGGTCAAGGCAGTAATTTCCATCGATTTTTCATCATGGCTTACGTGTCGCTGATTGCAGCCTTTTCACTCTATCAGCCGCACGCAAATCGCCGATTGTCATGGAAATACGCGCGCCCCGTGAAGAAGTAATTCACCAGCGGACGATTATATACATTACACACCGCCGGTATACATCTACGCAGAAGCGAATAAGATCGGGGTATGGCATTATAATGCTCGTGTCGAAAATTTCAAACGAGAGTTTTTAGCTGCGCAGCGCTCAATTTCCGAAGCAAGTTTCTCTCTCAGCTGTGCAGACACCGCATTATTTCCGCATCAATCATAAACTCGAAAATAAGCCCGCGCGCGCTCGAATAATAAATCTGGCGAGAGCTAGGTATACATATATAGCATACTCCCCGCGCGTATTCGCCAACTAAAATTAGTTTCCGGCCTCTTTTCCGCCGATGCACCCCTGCGCCGATGACACACCCTGTGTAGTATCTGCAGAAAAGCTCTCATCCCTTGATGCGTCGAGTCACATGAGTCTAGTCTACACAGTAGACGAGTAACCGGTATACACATATACGCGATGCGGTCGCGAATTAATTATTCATGCGACGTCTGACGTGTTTAGCATGACTCGCGGATATTCTGCTAATATAACTCTGGCGCGACAATCGGAAAAATCATTTCGTTGCACTTTACTGCTATATAGCCCGGCATATTGAAGCGTTATCTCAAGAGAGTGCGCGGCTGCTCTTAAAACGACTTTATTAAAAACAGCGCACCGCGGAATGATGAGCTACTATAACCGGATCTCGATCTCTCGCGAATGTCGGTAAACAAGGAGAGTTTCCGTGGGGGGAGAGGGGGATACGAAAATCGCCGAGTCTTAGCCCCTCTCCCTGGCTTCGGGTGTTTCTCTCGAGGCGGATTACTTAACTCCGGGAAATTCATCTCGAGGATAAGAGAGACTACTCGCGCGCGCGTCGACGTCTTAGGATAGAGACTTGCCCGCTAAGCGGCCTGTACACTATATACGTATATACAACTCGAGACTTTGTCGAAATTGCAGCGCGAACATCAATATTCATCGATAGAGTAGAGGGGGATACCGTTTTTTTCCTTCTTCGAGACTGACAGAGGATTAAGATTTCCGCCGATGATCAAAGACGTATATAAACTCGCGTTCCGCGAAGGAGGATACCCGTGAGTGTAGGGACTCCTGCCTGTCACGCGGTGCCTACAAAACCTATACCAGCGAATCGGTCATGAAAAAATATACAAGCCCCGGGAACATATAGAAAAAAAGCTACATGAAAATTTCGTCCCTAAGTCAAGATTAACAGAAGGTTGATCGACTCACCCCCGTAGTAAACTTTAAGGGGTGGCTCGTAATTAAAAATAAGTCGTTTCGACTCCATTTGTTACGAGCTTCAATTTGAGCTTTGTAGGGACCTCTCACAGTTGTGCTGTAACTATTTTTTTGTGGTATTACAAAATATTTCGCCTTTTAGGGATGAAATTTTCACGTAGCTTTTTTCTATGTTCCCGGGGCTTGTGGGGGTCAAAATTTTTTTAAACTTTATATTTGTGCATGACCTATTCGCTGGTATAGGTTTCATAGGTACTACCGCGTTCCGGGCAGGAATCCCTACACTCATGGGCATCCTCCTTTCATTCAGCAATTTCGGCTGAAAATTCTTTGATGCAGCAATCGAAACTGCCATGCACTCGAGAGCAAAAAAATGGCTGCGCGAAAAAAACGTGTGACGAATTTTCATGACGAAAATTGAGTCACGTATCGGCAGTTTTGATAAATAACGCCAATCCCACGCGCTCTCCGCCTATATATCTACACATGCACACCGTAGAGACAGCACTATGCGAAACTAATGGAAGAAGTCGGACAAAACGCGTCAAAGAATTATTGGTAATTGCCGGCTGTGTTTCGGGTCATTGGCTCTGATAGCTTCATACTTTACAGAATCGAGAGGGCCATGTAGGTATGTATGTATACACCGCTGACCGCATATGCGCGCAGCGCGCGAGCTTTCGCAAATTACGACCGTCCGAAAGTTTCGCTCGGCTTGATAGCGCATAAAGCACGAGGTTATATTGTAACGACTAAATGACCGGGCTGCGCACGAATTTTCATAAATTTTCCTGTGCGCGCACCTCGAGAGAAGCAAGAAAAAAGAGCAGACAACGAGAATGAACCAAAGACTTGGAAAACGGCGGAGGAGGAGCTTATTCTCTCTCTCACGGGCGCTATTTCAGCAGCGACGTTTATTAGACGTTAAGTAGTAATATCCGCGTATCAGGCAGACGCGGCGCGAGAATAAAGGGGGAGAGGAAGCGTCATACTAATTGCAGTAATTCCAGCGTCCACCTTCGGATATTTAATTAAGTTTCCGCCGACAAGCGCTGAGGACTCGTCGCTCCGTCGGAGAACATCAGAGCCGGTTATATGTAGTAGAGCCCCCTACTCCTCCTTTTTTATTAGCTCTGGAATTTTCTTCTCCGTGTTTTTTGCACGAGTCTCCTTGTATGAATATTTTTCCTGAGTCCAAGAAGGAAGTAAACCGCAGAATCGCGTTCCGCTCCAGAAAGCAGCACAAGAGCTTTCTTCCGAGAGGCTCCGTTTTAATTGACGCTCGCGAGATGTATACTATATTCTTCCTCTCCGCGCACATAGCGATAAGAGCTGCGCTATTGTCGACTCCAGCATCGCCGCAATATCGCTATAAGCCGCTGTCCGATATTTCATCAAGCACATACACGCGCTATATAGTATAATACACTGCAACCTGTTGACATCTCAGTACCTTATGAATTTTTAAACTCCCAATTGCTCGCTCTGTATCACACAACGCGAAAATAAAAGCTGCGGCTTATCGAGAGCGAGTAATATAATACAGCAAGTTAATAATTTCTGCCCGACGTCGCGGCCATTATCTCCCCGGCGCATTTCCGACCTCTCACTTTAATATCGAGGCTCATTTCGATGCCCGCGAGTATATATAAAAACCGATCTCCACTATATACTTGCCGGATCGCAGAGGGGAATGAAAAAGACGCTGTAAAAGTATGCCCGAGTGTTTTATAAGAGATCGAGCGTGAAAGGGACTTGTTCTTCCGCTCGTTTTTTACCCGATCGGGGGAAAGAAAGCCAAGTACCGGCATTGTCTAAGCTCACTCCCTCTCTCTCTCTCTCTCTCTTTGCCAGCGTCTGCAGACTTTTAAGCTCTCGACGAGAATCGACTACTCGGAGGAGAGTATTTATGGTATATATCGTCGAGAGATCGATCGATCCAGCGGTAATTGTGCCGTATAAAAAAAGCAAGTCGTCGTATACAGCTCGCTTATCGGTGATCCACAGCCAGTCCTATATCCTCCATACACTCCCGGGTGCGGCGGTATATGCCACACAGTGTACTCTCTACGGACAAATTACTACATTCCCCCGGAATCGAGTCGTCCCTGTCCCAAGGTCACTAATCAATCATCGCCCGGAAGTCGCTCTCCGATCGACGCTCCGCACACGCGTATACCGCAGTTCTCTGTTTATATTGCCGATATACGCGAGCTTGCCTCCCCCGATATGACGAAGATGAATACACGTATCGGCCCCTAATGGAACCAGCGCGATTTCACTGCTGGTATTGTTTAATCAGAACCGAGAGAAGCACGGAAATGAGAGAAGTCGAGACTTTAAAAGGGTTAAAACAGAGGCGAGGTGAAATAAGCTCGCAAGAAAATGAGCGAAAAATAATAGCCGAGAGAAAGAGAGGAAGCAACGCGCGGGAAAACGTATGGTCGCTGATTTATAAAGGAAATAATTTCGCCGGGCAATTTCTTACGTCAACTCACGGCTTTTATATACGTATTTAGCCGCCGGACGAAAATTACAAGGGCCGCGCCGCCGTTGTTTCTATAAATACACGCTGAAAAGCGGGAGAGCTACTTCTCTTTTTCTTTCGGGGCGCGAGAGCGATGATTGCAAAAGGTAAAAAGAAGAAACGGCGGAAGCCTCTACGCGTTTTCGCTCTTAATTCCTCGTGTATGCCGCTGTATAAGCTCCGACGACGTGGGATCGATCGGCCGACAGGACACGGACTTGCACTACTGCCGCATCGATGTTTCCCCGTCAGTCCGGAGATGCCTTAGTCCTGCACTCCTTTCGAAATTAATGACGACTCGACGTATAGCCTGAATGTGTGTGTACTTGAACGAGACAAAAGTACGTAGTGTAATTAAAAGTTCTCGCGGGGAAAGAGAGAGAGGCTAATGCTAAACCGATTGAGGACTTGGATGAGAGCGCGCGGAGTGAATTCGGGAATGTCGCCGTGGCAAACGAGATTAGGAGGCTAACTCGGTTTGCCCCGGCCAATCAGCGGCGAATCCAAGAATTTCGAGTCAGACCTGCTGTGCAGCGGCCGGCTAACTCTCGCGACGAGTAATTCTCGAGGAAAAAAATCGCATTGTCTCTCTCCGTCTCTCCCGCAGTTTTCCTCGCGAGCTTGCGACTAGCCGCTAATTGAAGTATACAAGCGACGAACGTGCATAATAACCGCGTGTCGCGCGCGGCGGCAATTAGCCCTCGAACGCGCGTGACTCGTCAATTACCGGCTAATTAAATCCGCCGCCCGGTGCGCGATTGATTTCGTCGATGCGCCCGCGATATTCAATTAACGAGAGAGGCATCGTTAAAAAGGAAAATAAGCAGGTGCAACAGTATAGGCTGCTCTGTCGGTGATGTAGAATTTCATATAAGACGCGACAGAGTTTTAGGCAGCGAGAGTTAGTATCCTTAATATGTCTGACGCAGTTAAATTAAGGTCCCGCCAGCAATCTCGCATACCGTCACGTTCTCCTGCGCGCTATATATACTCGAGGAGTAGCTGAACTCTCGATGCTATCGGCCTGAATTACGAGCGGCCTTTAACGCGAGTAGCTCACACACACGCGTGTCTGAAGAGAAGATTCGCCTCAGGCGAACATTTTGTTTTCTTTTTTGTAAAAAAGGATCGCAGTTCCTTTTTGAAAATGTACGTAATGTCAGTAACGGTAATCGAACCGGGAGGCAACAAATAAAAAATCGGTCGCGCGCAAACATAGAACACACAGCGCGAATCCCCCAGAACGGGTAAATAAGCGAAACCGCGTAGCGGCCGCGTCGAGCGAACTGTCAACCCGAGTCTGCGGCTTCGCGCGCGCTGCTTTTTAGCCAACTGTCAAACTGCCGCTCGACGGCCGCGAGAATTACTCATTCGCAAACTCTGGAGCCCGAGTCTCCCTCTCCTGTATACCTACACATGGATGTAATGCGTGCAGCTGTCCAGTCCTGTGTTTCGACAACTTATCTGTTGTTCCTTCGCGCGATATTGCATACGCTATGTAATACGAATAAATCGTTCTTAAGGAGGATTTTGCAGTAATTCAAAGAAGCGTCTCGAGCAAAAGAACGAGCAGAGAGAAAAGGGAGAAGCTTCAAGAGAGAAAAATCGATCATCCACGCCGGACGCAGTAGTACAAAAGACGAGGGAATTCATCCTATACATATATTCTCGATGGACTCGGCGTCATTTGGGGAATCGGTATATATACTCGCGGTGCAAACAAACTCAGCAGTTGTCAACAGCTGTGGGACGACGACGTCGGCAATCGGCGTGCATAAATATCCTCCGCTCGATCCTCTGGGAGTATATAGTATTAGTCTCCCCGACGAAGGAATTATCCTGCGCTTTGATGAGAATCGAGCGATCTTTTTCTTTTTCCTTTTTTTCGGACGACAAGAGAGAGAGAGATCATGAATGACTGAGTCGCAGCGGCGTCTAATTGCATTTTTACCGGGCCAGTGGAGCGAGTTGGACGCGCCAGCTGAGACACACCGGAAAAGCACGAGCGGGAAAAACTATTTGCATACGCGCGCACAGAGGGAATAATAATTTGAGAACTCGAGAATAAAGGGTATAAGGACTGATGAGGAGAGTTTTTGGAGCACTGGCTCTGTGGTTGTTGCTGTTTTTCTTTGGATGGGTTTGGCTGAGTGTGGGAATAGAGAGCTGGATCTTGTGGGGATGAAAAAGGTGTGATTTTTAGATGGGGGCTAGGTTTGAATTGTCTCGGTTGATACGGTGCTTTGACAGAGAAAGGTACGGGCGGCATCTAGCCGAATGTTTTGGAACGTAGTGTAATCGAATGCAGCCACTGTAGCGTTCGAGAGGCAGTTGCTTTTCGATCGATACGAAGCCCGCGGTAGTGCAAGACTGAAATCAAGGAGGGCAGCACGTGCACTAAACGAGCTTGGACGTAATACTAGCTTTTTTTGTTTTTTCTCTCTGTTTTCATTCGAAATAATATTCAAGCTAAAGGTATACACGTAATAAGCTATTTAATGACTTTACACGTCTCTGTAGTTTACTTAAACTTTAGCAATCAAATTTTGTGATTCGCATTAGGTAAAACTCGCATATAGACGTATCGACTGAGTAGTTAATCGATTTTGCGGTCAACTGTATTTTTAGTTCCACTCCACCGAGGGCGACACCGTGTACTATTTGAAATTGCATCAAACACGATGTACAAATGCTTGATTGATTTTTAAAAAGTTAATAGAAAATGTATTTCTAACGCAATCATTTTTGTCCTCGTTCATCTCAAATTCCATATAACTCAATCGACAACAGCCAAAAAGGGCGCAAATCAATTCATTATCCTATCATTAAATTACCTCTGGGCACATTCTCTACCTATCCCGTAGACCTTTAGCCTAGGATCGACAACGGCAGATGGATCCCCACTTGGTCCCACTTTTCAAGCACCCACGAGGCGTAGTTCCTGGCCACACATGCAAAGTATACTCGGCGCTTTCGAACTTCTTGCTTCCACAGGCCTCCATGGGCTTTGGCCTATGCTTGCGCCATTCGTTTCAAAACGCTGTTTCGCCTTCAGGGCACCGCTAACCATCATAGTCTCGAAATCCTGGGGATCAGTCGGATTCAACATGCACAGGCATGATCTATCCTTCGACACTTCTGCTTTCAATTTGTGCGTATAGACATACAGCCTGAGCGAGTGGCACAATGCTATATATGTTCGTTACGATTTACCATCAAAGTCGGATAAATCACATGGATCGAGAACGTGCGCGCATTACCTTCCAGAGATAAAGCCGCTTATCGACCGTCGAAACTGAAACTTGGGTGTGGCCTGACACGCCATCTGCTAGCGCAAACTTCACAGCCTTGCAAAGCACGATAAAACTTGTTTGGCATCAGAGTACGAAAAAATTATTGCTCAGTTTTCGTTGTACGTCGTTTCAAAAGTTAACTTTTCAACATCAGTAAATGATTCAATGACGAATTTAAATACTGGAAGTAAAAACGGCTTGTCGTACGAAATAGGGGATGGCAGCAGTGGAATTCATAAGTTCGTTTGGTCGATATCACCTGGGACTTGAAAATGCCGATGTAGTGCGACGGAATGTTTGTGGAGTAAGTCCAGAGATAAACATTTGTGTCTGTCAAAATCAGCATGTCGGATAGGTTAAAAATTTCGAGTGCATCGGTGCGGCGATCAACAAACATGTGCTTCAAATTCTAGTAAGTTGTTTTTAAATAAAAACGAGCAGTTCTCCCGTAAACATGTGCGATTTGTCGACGATCAAGAGATCCGTGTGCCATGGAACCACGAGGAATCGGCTGAAAGCTGTAAAGCTAACCAAGTAAGTTGAGAAAACACAGATTCGAAAAATAACTTTCTTTTGAAAATCGACTATATATCTTTCCCAAATCGACTATATAATATTCTCCAGATGGGAGCTTCCAATCACGAGCTCGAAATCATACTGGGACGGAGTTTGCGCGGAGATCGAGAAGAAGTATAAAAGAGTAAGAGATCCTTATCCCTTTCCCCTCCCCGAGACCTTAAAACCCTCCATAACCCAACACCAACGTCCCGATAACATAAAATTTAAGATATCGCCTCCCTCGCCAATGCGTAAGCCCGAGGAGAATTTAATTGCAGCCGATAGAAAGCTCCGATTGCCGCCTTTGACGCCTCGTAAACGAAAGCCTCCGGAGGCGAAAGACACCGTGCAAATATACTCGAAAGATTCGTGTCCGCGGCACAAGAACGTCGCGACCGTCAAGATATTCGACGACGAGATCTCGAGGTACCTGCAGAGGCCGAAAAGCTCAGTTCCTAAGCTTCCCGGTGTAGAGGAATGCGAGAGACATCGAGCGATAGCTCGAAGCAAGTCTACCTCGGCATCGTCCTCGAAGAGTAGCCTGAGACCTGTGAAAGATCAGGCTCAGGAAAGAAAGCTCGTCAAAGCTCCAAAGCTCGGTACGGCGAGTCTGCTGCCGAGCTTTGCCAAAGCCGTGTCTATTGACAGCTCGGTCGGCACCCGCGAGTCATTTGATTCTGGAGAGGAGACTCCGAAAGCTCAAGTTCAGGATGAATCAAGTGCCAAGAGGAGAGACTTTCTGAGGGTGCCAAATTTGAGCTTCGTAAGCTCGCATCCGAGCTTTCGAAAGCTTTCGTTCGTCGACTCATGCGACGAGGATGATACCGAGATCAAGTCGAAGGATATCTCGCTGATGTCTGAGGAGGAATTTTTGATCGCGAAGAGAAGCTTGAGGACTGAGAAGAAGAGCTTGAGTTTTAATGATGAGAACGTTGACGAAGATGAAAAGGTGCGCGAGACGAGAGAAGTTACGGTTCCTGATATTGTGGATATAGAGGTGAAAGTTGATAAGAGTTTAGCCGATTACGATAAAGAGTATGCCTACAAGGCATTGGATGTGATAACGAAGCACAAACACGTGGAATTCAAGGTCGACGTCGATATTACCAGTGGAAAATTATCTATATCGTCTGAAGAATCGATGAAATTTCAAGCTGCAAAGCCGAAAATCAAGAAACGTCTGAAAAAGGACGAAGAGTCTCTGGATTTCAAAGAAGTTCGCAAGAAATTGAAAGACGCCGCATCGAAGCTTTTGAGCCTCGAACAGCGAGCCAAATCTGTAGCTGTAGATCCTGACAAGCCTACCTCGATAACACTGTACACCTCGTCACGCAGTACCTCGGGGTCAAGCGTAGGTTTCGAAAACTACATTACGGCCGCCGATTCTTCCGATATTTTACAAGAAATCCCCAAAACCAAGGTCTTCCACAGAGCCTACATTGACAAGTGCCACGCTTGTCTGTACAGGCCGTTCAGAAATCCTGATAAGGTCAAGCGGGAGTTGCCCCTGGCTACTCTCAAATCCGTCGTCGATGAGCCTCCCGAATTTCTGCTATCTAGTTCTAGCAGTAGTTCAACACTCGAGGTTCTAAAAGCTGAGTCAGGCTTCGATACAGACGATGATCTTTTCGAGTTTCCTGAATTCGAAGTTTCACTGGAGACTGGTGCAAAAATGAAAGGTGATTCAAAGGATCAGCCGCGAGTATCCTTTGACAATCGAAATCTTCTACCAGTTCCTAAGCCCAACGTGGAATTACTTACGTCAATGGACGCAACGATGCAGTCCCAAAAAGAACAGCTGCACTTGAAAGACCGATCCATGTCCTTGCCGTCGACCGATCGGTCGAGAACCTCAACACCTAGTAACCAAAGCTCCGATTCCGAAGAATCTCGTCCTCTGGAGGAGGACAAACTTCCAAACTCCAAGTACATGGCTCCGTGTCATGCTCCAGTCGTATGGCGCAAAAGTTTCGAGCCTCTGCGTGCGTTGAAGCAGAAAAAGTTCCAAACCCTACGTGCCAGAGCTGCTGCCATGACAGCAAAGTCCAGCGAAGCCAGCGCAAGTGACAGCGACGACGAGGAACCGGTGACTGCTAAAGTCTTGGGGAAGAAAGCAGTCCAGGAAAATCTACAAGTGACCTCGGAAACCAAACCAAAGAAAGAAAAAAAAACGAAGAAGAAAAAGCTCGTGAGGATGAAAACCATGTCCGAGAAGATGATGGACGAGGTGACTATGGTGAAGGAGAAGAAGGCGAAAAAGACGCTGAAAAGGGCGAAAACGACCTTCGACCTCACAGCTTTCTCCGATGAGTCCAAGAGCGAGGAGTCCGAGGAGGAAGAAATCAGTATCGAGAGCAGTGCCTCAAAGGTTGAGAAACTGGAGAAACTGCCCTATGCCGAAGCTATTCTCATGCACAGGGCATCTTCGCCTCCACCACCGATCATGTCCGCCGACGACGTATTCGGAGTCATCAGGGAGTACCTAAAACAAGATCCCGACTTCAACGCATCAATTCTCATGACGAAACTCAGCGCAGAGTTCGTTCGACGAATCGAGGAAAGGTGTGAGAATCTCGGCAACGAAGAGGACACGAAGGAGCTTAGACTAGGTTTAGAATTGTTCAAAGCGTTGGGCGACTCCAGGCGATATCTTAACTCCTCTACCTTCGATCCTAACCTCGAATTTTCCCACAAACAGCCCCCGCTCACCAACTCCCGTCAGTTGAGACGTATCTTGCCGCCCAAGTCCTACGAACTGGTCGCTCCCATACTGGGCATGCCCAAGTATGCCAAGAAATCCGGGGACAAGAAGACAAGAATCAGGGACGACAGCTCTGCCGATGAGTCAGACACCGTTTCAGAGCTAACCTTCGATCTTATCGTACGTACAATCATCGTTATCGCTTATACTTTGATGCATCGGATAACTTATTTCTCAAAATATCAAGGTTCACCCACCAACGACTCAAGAAACTCTTAGAGGAGACAGATCCGATGACAATCAACTGGTCAACCCATACGCCTTGTTCTTGAAAAAGCCTAAGCGAAAGGTAAGCAAGTTTGAGGAACTTATGATTTTTTTTATTCAACGTACGTTCTTCAAAAAGGCGGTCGTGTGGCGTCCGTTGCGCGAGGAGGACTTGAGGGGCTACGATCCCGAGGCAACCCTGGAAATGCGAGCCGCTCGACTGATGGACAGGATCTGCAAGGATTTCTGCGACTGGATGAAACAACTCGGCGGCAGTGACAAGGTCATCGACGAGGACACTCTCAACGACATGTTCGAGATCAATTTCACGGCTGAGGCTTGCAAGGCTATGCAGGTAAGCAATAGATGCCACATAAGCCATTGATGAATTCGCTTGTCATACATTCTACGCCTGTCAGGTGATCCTGCGCGAAATGCCAACGGTACCAAGGGCTGTGGTAGTAGCAACCGGTTGCCGCGAGGCAGGCGAACTCGAGTCCACGCGTCGTCAGATCCGTGCCGATCTAGAAATGGCGAAACGACCCAAGCGCACCTTTGCCTTTGCTAGTGCGCTACCGAAGCACCTGAGATTCGTACCACCTCGAAACGAATTGTCCAGCAAGTGGTTGCGCTGCGAGAATATACCCGAGGACCTCGAGACCATGGATGTGGTCTGGAAGGGCATCATGCATCTGGACAGTGTTCAGTCATTCATTGGTTACTTGAAGGAGAATACAAAGGTGAGAATATATTGCAATATGAATGTGTGAATACTTGAAAAAAGTTAATTTTAAAATATATATGCGTTGTTGTAGGCTTCCAGGGCAAAACTGTTGGAAAATCTTTTGCGGAGAAAAAAAGATTTGGATGAGTTGAAGGACAAAGAGGCCTTGGAAATAATGAAATTGGAAACCGGAAGGACGGGTAATCAAACGGCTAGTGAAAGCGAATCGGGATATTGAATATCTATCGATTACTGCTCTTTTATCTTATCTCTGTAAATGTATTTATTAACACTATGCCGCTACAGCAATTAGCGGAATCTTTTGCTATCTTATCGAGTGTACATAATTTAATATTTTCTATGAGAACACGGTCGATATTGAGTATTCATTTGCAGTATTAATCAGTGGCGTAACGACTTATTTCTCCTAAACTCCACTCAAATGAGTAAAATTTTTCTACTCGGATTTTCTCAACCTAATCATTTTTCGTGCATGTACGATTATCGTTGTTCAGCTTCAATCCTTCATTGCAGAGGCACGTAATTTTCTCTGTGGGTAATAAGATGCACAGGTGCTCGCAACCTCCATTGTCCTTCATGCAGGGGTTTACCGTCGAGCCTATCTTCTCCTCCAACTTTTTTATCGACTTCATCGTGTCGTCGTTGTACTTGAGCTTTAACTCGCTACAGATTCCATTCACCAGATGACACGACATCAAACTGGTTCTCAAGGGCAGAGGTTTCGGCGTCAATTTCGTCACTTCCAGTAAGAACAAATAGTTGTCTAAGAATGCCAGACTAGGTATGTTCGCCTTACGAGGCATCAGCGTTGTTTTGACCTTAGTGTTGTAATTGAAGCTTTCAATTGACTCGCTGGTACTGTAGTACAGAGTCTTGGAAGAGCTGTCGATAGTTAATGCCCTCAGATTAGACTGCTTCACTACTTCAGCGACGGAAGAACCGTCTACGCTGACTCTCAGAATCTGAAAATATCGATGGTGTATATTTTTTTTCACTTTAATGAATAATTCATTATGTTCATGGTACTTACAGATGATGGTTGCAAGACGAACAGAAACCTCTCGTAAGGATCCAGAACTATGTCGATGGGACTATCGAAATCATTCTTTATGGTTTTGTAATACTTTCCTTCGGTGTCAATCACGTAAACTGACTGTTCGACACTGTCTAGCACATACAACTTGTCGTTGACATAGTCGACTGCCAATGCAGTTTTCGTCCAGCTCTTGCTGTACTGCGTGATATCTGGCTTCTCTTTCGAAGACGAAATAATTCCTCCACCGGGCATCGTCGTGGTATAATAAACCGTCATTCCTGGATAGGTATCAAAAGCTACTATGCCGTAGACAGGTTCAGTCACAATCACTTTAAAATCATCGTTCTTCAGTTCGAATAGTTGAATGTCGGTGGTGGTTTTCACAATAAGGCTACCATCGACCGTAGGTGTAGATGATTCGTCATTTGCTATTGAATGAAGGTTTACTTTCTTTATGACTCCCTCCTTTATCAGACAATTATTATAAAATATTATTTACTCACATGATGATGATGATGACGATAAATAAGTAACGCCAACAGCAACGCTGACAATGCCTATTACAACAATCACGCTAATGATCCAAAAAATCTTGGACTTGAACAATTCCATAATAACGTTGTCAACGTACTACAGGTGCTAGATACGAGAACAACGGCCGACTCGTCACTGGCCGACTATAAAACGCTCGATGGGTCTTATTAGGCGGCTGTAATCTGATATCTACAATCTTTGCTGATAAGTATACTGTGATCTAATGTAAAGCGAATTTAGATACTTCGGTAGCAGCGTCATCATCCTGAATAAGTCCATTATAAAAATAACTTACTAATGTGCGCAATATTCTTATATACCTTTTTAAATCAAATAACGCTTTGGTATGAAACTGAACAATATGTTTAACCTTTTGCACTATCAGTCAGTTATCGCCCCTGGCGATAACTACTATTCGATTACGCCACATTTGCTAACTTTTAATTAAAATTGACAGTACATATTCTGCCGATTTCGATATCAGCTATTCGTTAATAATACCTAGCTATTTCTTAGTTTTATCAATATCATTAACTAATGATGAAGGCTATTACTGTTAAAAATTGCTTCAAAATCCCGTTTCCGGTAAAGAAAAATTTTGTAACACATGATCGGAAAATGTTGTGCTCTAGAACGAAGTTCAGTAACTGTCAACAAAAAGTTTGCAAGAATCTAAACTATATCGCACTTGACTGCTACTTTACTAAAATTACTCATCCTCAAATCGAGAAATAGGATTTCATTGGTCGATTTAACGAAGAGGCTGCAGATGTAAGGGAATAATGATTTGGTCATGTTCAAAGAAGTTGCTTTTGAAATACTATTTACGTTAGATTAATATGATTCAATAAATATTTACTCACTTATTAATCTCATAATAACGACATTAATGCTTATGGTACAACTTGAGCTCAAACCTATTATCCCAACAAGAGCACAAATAATAGTCACGATTAATACGTAAAAAACCAAGCTATTTGATGCTTCAATGCATCAATAAGTTCAGAAGTAACTGACAAGAACGACTCTCTAATCAACACTAGTCAACTACAAAAGCTCGATATAGGCTCAGAAACGCCGATCTTTAATCGTGAAATGTCTTGTTTATAAGCGTATCTATATGACTTCATTTGATAAGAATTAAGATACTTAAGAAAAATAAGGACGTACAATCAAATAATTTAAATAAATCACTATAATGTATTGGTTTATCTAAATTAATTTATTCATCGAAATGACATTTTTAAGTACCAAAATATGTTTAACGATCTATGTTAGAAACCGGTAGTATTTAATATGTGCAAACTTGGATTACCACAATTGTATTTGTTATTTTCATAATAGTTCTCGAAAATTTATCTCACAACCATCATAATTACTTATTTTTATAGTTTGACCAATACATTTTCTGAATACCTTGTAAACTACACAGGAAAAAGCACAGTTCACTTGCATGATTATTAGTTTGAGATACTCATTGTTATAGTTAATATCTAATAATACTTCAATCAATAATAAGAACTACGCGATACTGCGTCATTTTTTCCGATAAAGACTTATCTTTTAATTATAGTTTCAAGTCGATGTCAGTTATCGCACCTCGTCGATGCTTATCAATCGGTTGCAAAACTCGACCAAATACCCTTGCACCGTGAATCACTTTCAATTTACCCATAAAAATGGGCACTGCTCTCCTTGCATCACCGCCAGTTTCCTTGTTAACATGCCAAATCTCGGTCAAATTGCTGATGTATAACCGATCGTTAAACGCACTGATAGTTCTCGGATTACTGACAACCGAAACATCGACTGCCTTCGGTTGAAAATCGTCGAAAGTCGCATAGAGAATTTTCGCGGCATCCTCGCTCAGCCAGTAGAGTCTGTTATCGACGTAGTCGATGCACAATCCAGTTTCATAAGCAGCGATGTTTCGATTAAAATCAAAATTGCTTCCATCTGTGTGTATACCCTGCAGCAGGTATTTACCAAATTCTTTCGAGAATTGGGTGAAAAAAATTATGCCTTGAAACGGATGCACCGCCAATGCACCCACGTGTCCACTGAACTTGACTAAAAAATTCTCATTCCCGAAGCCGGCTTTATTGTCGACACTTCGCACCATCAAGTGGCTGTTTTGGCTTTGACAATTTCTCGCATAATACAAATTGTTGGACAACCAGTCGACAGCAGGTATCAAACCGCAATCCATGGATCCATTGATCATCCAAGTCGTTCCGTTTACCAAATCGACGTAGTGTACATTCGAGTGGTCGGTGTAAACCAAAAAATTTCTATCGAAACTGTAATCAAAGCTTATAAGCCTCTTTATCTTGAGAGCTGAAGCATCAATCAGAGTGTTCGAGTCCACAGCACTCAGAAGTGTTTCACCCGGTTCCAGCACGCTCCTCTTTATCTTATTATCCTCTATATACAACAAATATTCGTCGATATGAATGCAGGTTTTCCGATCACTGTTCAGCTGATAGCCGCTGCTGCAGACGCAAGCGTAACTTGTTGAGCCGTTCGTCAAAACGCACAGATGTTCACATTCGCCATTGTTCCACTCACACGGATTACTCGGTACAAGTTTCCGATTATCGTAAGCCTTTATGCTCTGAAGTTTGGAAGCTATCCGTGAATCGATAACGTTGTGACGGAACTTCTTACAGGTGTCGCCGACGATCGAGCAAGCGGTAAGAGATCTGCGGTCTGATTCTTCAAAGGTACCGACGAAATAGAGCTGATTATCTAAAACGGCCAGACTCGAGACTGCATCGTCTGTCATCGTTATCAGGACAGGTGAGCTCGAGTCTTCGATAATATAGCCTACACTTTTTATGGCGCACGAGCTGGAGTAGTAGATTCTGGCACTTTCACGGTCCAGGGTGAAGGCTGTGAGATCTGGATCTTCCAGAATAGTTTTGACTTTTGTGCCGTCCATGTTCGCTTGGAGTATCTGAAATAGTTTCACAATCGTATCTCGAGTTTTTTCGAAAACGTAAACAAGACACTTACCGATGACGCTTGGAGAACAAACATCAGACGTCTTCCCGGATCGAGAACGACATCTTTCGGGTCGTTCAGATCCGTCATAAGAATGGCAAAGTGATCCCCTCTGAAATCCATCAGATTCAACTGCTCGGTAACCCCGTCAATAACGTACAGCTTCTGGGTAATGAAATCCACAGCCAAAGCTGTTTTGGTCCAGCGTCTCGAGTTTCCAATAAGTTCCTTGTTCCTCTCGGTGGTAGACTTGATCGGTTCCCAGGGTTTGGTGGTACCGTAGTACACGCTTCGATTGAGGTAGTAGTCGAAAGCGGTGATACCGTAGACGTCCTCATTGACCATCAGGTCGTAATCGCAACTTTCCAGGTCCAGCAGTAAAACCGTGCAATCGATAGTGTTCGCCAACAGACCTTTGAAGATCGTTAAGGTCGAGGGATCATGAGGTCTGTTGGGATCAGGAGGCGGTGGGATCACCGTAGAGCCTTCTCGATTTCGCGTCATTTTCCCTGTAAACGGCAAACGACGAGTTTTATTCCAGTATATTCTCTACGTTGCGCGAGATTTCGGGAGATCGATACTTGCCTAGCGCCAGGAAAATGCCTAGAAAAACGAGGATCACCACAACGACTACGACGATCACCAAAGCAACTCGATGTCGAGTCGAGAAGTGCATGACGGCGAAATACACAATATAGAGTGTGGTATACAAGAGAGAGAAGATTCAATACTGACGGCTCTGTAGCCAAATAGTGGGATTAATTCTCTCCAATCTAATCTCGTCGTAGTCGTCGTATCATCGATAATAAATACAACACATGAGGCCGATCTGGCCGGCATCGTCGCACGAAATTAAAGTACGAAACGTCGTTCGTACCGATCGATACCATCGACGAGCGTTTTTTCTCTTCTCTCAAAAACAAAGCCTTTTATCTCCCGAGATAACTGTCTCGCTCGCCAGCTAAAACACAGTCCATATACTTCCGAAATTCCGTCTCGGTAGAATTTTTGCCGAGCGTAACTCAATCTTTGCGTCCACTCTCTGCTGCTGCATCAGGACATAGCAAAAGCCGATGGCCCACTTTGTCCGGCCGTTTATCGACTGCATATATATACACACAGATACATATAGATACACCCGCGCTTGTCGCTCTCCCTTTATCTTTGCGCCTCTCTGATGCGTGTATATACCTACGCCCGTTTCGTGTTGCGGCTGTTCGTATGTATACAAACCGATCGAAAATTTATCGAATGTACAAGTGCCAAGGGAAAAATGTTATTTTTAGTTTCGCAATGAGGGAGAGAGAGAGAGAAAGGGACAAAAGGGCCAAGCCTTTATACACTTCCGAATTCTCTCGTACATACAGAATATACATATACGTATATATGTATAATACGACTCTCCGAAGTTCGTGAGCGCGCGCGTATAGGTATACGATGATCCGCGGCGATTCGGCTCGTTACGCCCGGTAGCGGCGAATCAGACGGGCTATACTCGCGTCCGGCCTATTGTCGACGCGCCGGACGAACTTTCAGTCCGCACCGCCATACGTGCTATACTGTGTATGCATGTCTCTCTCTCTCTCTTGTAATACGATTTCGAGTTGTATACGCGCGCCTGGGAAAATGAATTATATTTATATGCCGTCTGCTGTTTGTTTTAATTTAAACAATTGTTTATACGATGCTGTGAGGTATAGGATGCTTCAAATTTTACGTGTCGCTTGCAGACTTCACTGGCCAATAGACACCGTGTGCAATTAGTCAGTTTCGCGGTAATACGGTCTATCCTCCAGTGGGTCTTCCGGCCGATCGCACCGAAGCCCCTCTCGTCTTTAAGCGCGTATATACGGCAATTACGTGTGCGCACGCGAGTGAGGAGACAAAAAAAGAAGAAAAGAAAGGAACGGTCAGTCTGGGGCCACGTGTCGTCCGCACCGGCTGCCGTTGCATTACCATAAATTTCGCGCGTGTCGCTTCTCTACCCCTTTTTTCTGCTTGTTTTGCGACGCGCGCGCGCGCACACGGCTGTTTTTGAAAAATTGACCCTCCCGGGGAGAGAGCTCTGGAATCGTCGGGGTGCAGTGTATGGTATACGTAGAGCCCGTGTAATGCTGTTATGCATACGGGCTGTTTTAAAAACAATCTCAGTTTGTCGAAGTTGGCTGTTGGCTGGGATATAACTCGATTGGCCCATTTTTCGTTTCGTCAAACATCGGGCGTATGAAAATTCTGTTGGAAGGGAAAAGAGCGATTTCTTCGCGAGAGTGTATAAGCAAATTAAGGGGGAGAGGCTTCGAAGAAAATGCCGGTTATATAACAGAGAGGGCAACGGCGTCGTGCTTGATTAAATCGATACCCGGTCGTTTTTTTGCCATAGGCAAGAGGTACAAGAAAAATGGAGACTTTCAGTGATAACTGCCTCGAATATAGGGGTATATATGCAGGTATACGAGTAAACACAGCTGTACGATGAGGAAGATGGCAACAAAAGGTTGCCCGCGCTACCGATTACCCGCTCATTTCCTTCCGCGCCTCTTCCATTCTATTCATTGGGAGCTGGCTCTCTTTGGCGGAAGGCCGCTCCCGTACAGGCTGCACATATAGGTGCTCCCGCGAGTTATACGGCTCTCGCGACAGCGCGCAGTGTCGGCCTGACCTTTGACGCGTGCGAACTGACGACTCGCGGCTCGAGTGCGGGATGGAGATTGGACAAGTATTTCGAGGTATAAGCGTCGCAGTGTCTTACTCGATGGTCTGAAAGTGCGCGGGTGGATTCATGCGGTGTATGAAGCTGACCAAGTGATAAGATTCGTAAGTACGTTTTGCATTTGCAAGGGAGTTAAGATAAATAGGTCCGTTGGGATCTGTAGTATTGTAGCCGTAAAACAGCTCTGCTGGCTAACGCCGATAGGTGGCGCATGGACACTTTTCTACGTCAGTATCGCTGGTGCCAAAATGCACTTGATTCATTTTTTAGATAAAGATCAGCAATTTTTCAATTCCGCAAAATAATATTGAAACTTGTTCGAAAATCTGAGATGCGCCGGTCCCTAAGCTAAAAACCGTCTCTCATCCTCAAAAAGTTTGTTGTAATATACATCAAGCCACGCACTTGAAGAGCTCGCAAGAGCCTCTCGAGCTCGTTGAAAAGCTAAACGATTCGTGACTCCCCCCCAGCATCACACTCGAACGACGACGACGGCGGCGGCGGCGACGGCGATCGGTCCGAACGCAATTCTCTCATGGCAGCGCGCATTTTAGCGCACGCTCAGCTGCGGAGAAACAACGAAAGCGCTCGTGTCCGCGCCCTTTCCTGCCTATTCTCCGCTCTAGTCCGCGCCACTCGTTAGGCCAGTAAAAAGAAAAGAAAGAAGGGGCCGATTGTCGTATATGGATAATTGATGCGTCGCTTTCGACGCTCCTCTCGTGTTATTACTGGACGACTTGGAGGAGAAAAAAACAGTTGAAATATCAGCGGATGGACTTCGGGTGCTACTGCCGTATCTCTCGTGGATCGAGAAAAAGGTACAAAGCGTATTTACATACGGAGTCCCGGTCAAAGCCTTTACTTTGCGCCTCGCGTTTCTCTTCCGAGATAGAGAGACTCGCCGTGCCCGCGTCCACCGAGATTCTCTCCGTTCGGAAATTGAGTTCGATTTGGAGAGAGAGAAAAAGAGAAGCGAGTTTCTCAACGAACAAAAAAAATAAATAAAACAACGCCACGGAGCAGAGCGGTCAGGAGTTGCTAATAGCCGCCTCGCGCGCACCGGTGAAAAATCGTATATACGGAAAATTCACGAGGAAGCGCAGCCGCCGGAAGATTAATGTGCGGAGTAGCGCGCCAGTCGAGATTAAATAAAAGAAGGCAAGCTATACTGGCTGAAATAAAAAAATAAGCGAGCTGGATAGCCGGCGCGCTGTCTTCTTGAAATTTAAATTACATTTTCAAGTATGATCAGAGTGAGAGAGAGAGATAGGGTTAAAGCAGACCATAAACAGCGTCGTAATTCTCCGAGTCATCAAAGCCCCGGAATTCTCTTCCATATATATATACCTGTATGTATAATACCCTTTCGCTGTACTCTAGACACACTCGCTATCGAGCGTCGTCCTCCCGACGGCGCGTCATGGAAATTCAATTCCGCCCCCCGGCTGCGCTGCTGTAGGATTCGCTTCGAAGGATTCTCTCTCCACACTGCATAGCCTTTTTCGCGATGCAGCGCTCGATCCCCGGGATTTAGGATGTTGTGCGTAACGACACGCTGTGCGTGTATGTGTGTCTTCTGGGAGGGACTCTTTCGAAATAGCCTCCGCAATCAAATCCAGGCCAGTCAAAATAAAGACGAAGCTCGACTGTACGCGCGTGTGTGTGTGCGCGCGTGCAGATCGTCGTGTCGTGACAACAACGCCGTGGAAGCTCCCCGACGGCGAAGGAAGCTCTCGCAGGGGGGTAATTGCACGTCGAGCTTGACTTATAGCGTCTAAATCAGTGTCATCCTCATCCTCTGTGCGGCCGATCTATCGCTTCTCGATATTGTTTTCGGACTTGCTGCCCTGCGGTTTTGAATATTACAGAAAAAGGCTGTAATACATCTATTATACGGAGATGTATGATGCGGCCGCAGTGGATCGGAAAGTACCTACTTACTATTTTAACAGCCCAAGCTGTTCCGTCCGAAGATACAATCCTGGCGGCGAAGCGCAGCACTTTACCTTAACAACCGGCAAATCTCAATCCCTCGCACGATAATCCCGAGGAGAGCTCTCTATCTCTCTCTCTCGTATAGCAGCAAACCTGCACCGGACGATTTCGCGCACAAGTTTCGATATTGTCGAGTGTGCGTAAAGCGCTTGCAGCAACTTTACATTAAGCGATATTTCTCTAATTATTATCTCCCCAGTAGTCTGCGTGCGTGTTGTGCGCAAACTTAGCCCTTGGCTACTCTCGAATCGTTCGCCGGCGCCTTATCATTCAAAATAATCGCGGGAATAAACAACTCGCCGCGTAAAATTAGCTTTTTCTTTCCTCAACAACGATAAGACCGTATTGTTGCAGCGGCGGCAGCAGCAGCAGCGGCGGCGGCGGAGGAGGAGATAGGAGCGTTAAGGGGAAAAGTTGGCGGATAAAGTTTGCGGAATTAAGAGCGCTAGATCGAAAGAAACGATCGCGCGAGTAGGGGCAGCTAAGTTAGAGGGCCTATAGTGTAAAAAGAAACGGCTAATGGTAATGAGGGCATTCGAACGGCTCTCGTGCCGGAATCGCTGGGTGGATCTCTCTGATGCAGCTGTAATTGCGTTCGGGCCAATGGAAATGTGCATCAGCTGTATATATGAGATTCTTTTGTAAACTCGCAGCGTTCAACGTATACAAGTAGTATTGCAGTATAGTCCCTCCTTCTTCTCTGCGCGAAGGCGCGTACGCAGAAAAGGGCGGGAAATTCGAAATGCATAATAAATTATTCGATCGCTATTACACTGCACACGCGGGAAAACCTAATTATACGCTGCATGCAGTATAGGCGAGAAAGAAAAATTCGTCATTGAACTGGCGCGCGCGCGCATTTAAATCGAGGAATTACCTCGAAATTCACGTGCAGCGCTAAATAAAACGAGCTCTCTGGCTCGGCGAGTAATTGCCCGTAATTTATATTACCCCGGCATTGACATGTAAATAAAGCGAACCGCGCGTCGACTTAAAATTCCTAAACTGAAATACATATTCTAATGCTTCAACGTGGAATCAGAGGCATACCTCTGTGCAGTAGAGCAGTTGGACGCGTACACGTCATGCATACGAAATCGAGCAAAGATTGTTTACTAATCCTCTCGGGAAGCTCAGAGATCCACCTAAACGAGATCACGATTTTTCGCCGTAATCTCTCCCGGCCAAAGATTAGGAGACGCACACACCCGCGTGAAATTAATTCGAAATTGCCCGGTGCTGGCCGAGCTTAGTCCCGTCATAATTGCAGCCGACTCTCTCTCTCTCTCCTTTTCATTTTCCGAAAATTGCCGGATTCTAAACTCGATCGGAGCGAGCTGCAGGTAGCTATATGTGTAGCGGACAAAGCTCTGTCAAAGCCCACAAAAAAAACGAAGAAGAGAGACAACCTGATGTGTAAAATAAAAGAGAGCCGTTCGGTGAAAAAAAAATAAAAAAAAACACGAGCCGCCCTTTCGCGCATTTATTTTGGTCTTACAAAGAGGGAAGCCGGCCGGTCAGAAGGTGTGTGTGTGTCCCCTCCGTGTCTTTTTGCCGGCCGACTGGTTGCTCATCGGCAAAAGCGCGTTATAATTGGTCATCGATGTATGACGTAGACCCAGGCTCGCGCCCCTTTGAAGAGAGAGGGAGAGAGAGAGAGAGAAAGTGAGATTCTCTCACTTTGGAGTGTATAGCTAACATCAAAAGAGGCCCTCCGGCCAATCCAGCCGTATACGTCTCTCTTTCCCTCCCTCTCTCGCGCGTGTGTTCTAGGAGAGAGTTAGACGCTGCGGGGAAATTTCAGAGGTGTGCCAACAACTTTTGCGAGACTATGCACATGTGCGACGTGCACGAATCTCGCACCAGTGGATATATGCTCAATCGATGGGAAATATACGCATATATATATATACAGCATATTCGAAAATCTAATTCGCTCTATCCGGTAGCCACTGTGTATACCCTATGGAAACAACAACAGGTAGCGTTAGCGAGGTATATATAGCGAGCGTACTTTCAGTCAAAGTGGATTCGTGTAAAAGCCTAATAAAGTTAATTGTGCGCATCCTTTGATACGGTTAATCGTTATACCGGCCTTGTTATCGAGCCCCGTGTATACTTGTATATATACCCCCTCGAGTAAAGGTGAAACACGACGACGGCCGGTTGACGCGCCGTCATTATCGGCCCAGATGTTTATTCTTTACATTCTTCTTCGTTTTTTTCTCTCTTCAACTGCGACAGCTGCAGAGGCAATTTCGATCGACATCAAAGCTCTATGCGGTTCTATCCGCGCGAGAGGTGCGATACCTATATATACACCTGTATACAGATACACACAGCATCGTTACGTCCCGCTGCAGTTGGCACGTAGATGGCCATTGTCTTGCTTGTCAGGCGCAAGCAACGACATCGTCTATACTCTGTCGGGGATGAATCTATATAAATAAGCCGTTTCAATTCAAACCGATACTGCGCACGCCAAAAATATATATACAGACTGCGCTACACCCCGCAATGAAATGTTAAAATTGAAAATTATCAGTATATAACAACAACAAAAGTCTACTAAAAATAGATCTCCGAAAGAAGAAGAGGAAGAAGAAGAAACGGGCCAGAAGCTCAGGGGTAGTAGCCGCAGCTCACCAGCGCCGCGCACACACACACAAACACCGTCAGAAGAGCGGAGGGGAGTCTCTCTCTCTCGCTAAGGGAGAGGGGGTTGTGTCGGAGAGAATATCGAGGGAGCAGCGCGCCGGCCCGGGGTCGCACAGTCGCGCGTCAGAGCCCCGTGCGGAAGCACGCTGTGCTAACTCGCAAGCTCTCTGTCTCTATTACACTTTTCTGTACGTACATACGTATACACAGACACAGCTCGCGGAATCTACTCCACCTCGTGATGCTGATGCCGACGGTGAGTAGACTATTATTTATTTCAACGCGCAATATGGATTTATTTGCGGAGATCGGGCAGCAAGAGAGAGAGAGGGAGGTTAGGAAAAGGGCTAATTTCTGCGTAGCTTGCAGCTATTATAAGCTCCTTCGTAATTCTCATTCCGTTGAAGGTAGTTCATTTGGACTGTATTATTATTGCATGGCAATAAACGCGCGCGTGCGTCGCTGCCAGTAGACGAGGTCCAAGTATTGTCAGACGTTCGTGATGATATTTTCGTGTGGTTTTTAATCAAAACAATGTTCAATCCGCATTCGACCCGACTGTTTTGTTTTGCCGCCCACTCGTAACACTGCCGTATAATGTGGAAGCACGAAAAATTACGAGACCCGACTGAAGGGAGTTATGACGTCAGCGCGCGAGCTTGCGACATCTCGATGACACCGTTACGACCGACATAAATCCGCGACTCTGCTTTATTAAAGCCCGATGATTAAAAAACTTTATTAATTCGTGCGCGATTCTCAGCGCGAGATGAATGATGATTATTGTACTATATTATCCTCCGCTAGATCCATCGATTCCACTCGAGGAATAAAAGCCAATTTGGCGGGGAATAAAGCTCTCCCTCTCTCTCTCTCTCTCTCTCTCTCTCGTAGTTGTGCCATTTGTTGATTAAAAACGAAGCGACCGATTGCTGCTATGTACAGTGTGGAAAAGCTAGAATCCATGTGAACGTATACATAAAGCTTCCCGAGAGAAAATTCGCTCGTTACGATGCTGAAAGTTTTGATCGAAAGCTCGCGCTTTATAAATTCATGACTCTCCGAGAAGATCGCGATCGAAGTGTACGTATAGATTACAATGCACAGCTTATACATAGGTTGTAAATCGCGGAGCACTTTGGCGAAGCTCAATTAAACTTGCTTTTTACGAGGCTTGGAAAGTTCGAGCTTTATTATAACCGCGAATATATACCTATAATGTGTGATACGCCCAGTCGTCTTAGTCCAGCAAACTTCCAACAGTTATATATACGGAGGCGGGAAAACAGTGCGGACTGTAGTTATATTTGCTATTTCCTCGTAGCGGCCGGAGATGTTTGCTCAGAGTTGAAACTATTATAGGTATAGCTACATCGAAAGTTTGGGATCTCCACAGACAAGTAAGGTAATAAAATACATATACCGAGCTTGCCGAAAAAGCTCGTCGCTCTAATTTGCATTCGAGTCGTGCCGTGTCCCGTGCAGGTCGTTAGTCACATACGATTGAGAGCTTACGCAACTGTATAGCGTTGAATCGTCGAGGCGTTCAAAAGTACGCATTACACAATACGCATCGGTTATACTCTCTGTCTCTCTCCCTCGAATTAAACGAGCCGATGCATAATCCCGCGCGTATACACGTGGTCATTAAAAGTATGTATATGGGACAACTAAACTGCGGGATTATACAGGGCGTCGCGCAGATCGAAGGATAATTGAGCGGCCGACGAACTCTCGAAAAGACAATATAGGTATACGCAGGACACACGAGGTTAATAGACGGTAAATTGAGCCGGCGATTCGTTAGAGTAAAAAATTGAAATTTTTCACGCGCCGACACTTTGCTTTCCAATTCCGGCTACTGCCTCCCGCCGTGCAATTATACGCCTCTAAGCAGAGAGATATCGCCCCTTCCCGACGACGACGACGACGACGACGGCCCCTAGCTATATACAAGCCAACGTTTAACGCAATTGGTGCGCTCATTTAAAAATCTCATCAAAACGCAGCCGCGTATACCTACGTACATTTTTTTTTATCATCCAGCATCTCTCTCGGACGAGTATTATTATATACGTACGAATATAGACGCGCAAACTTTCTCCGCTTCTAATTGGCCGTATTCGCGCGTTTATGTAGATATAATTGCCGGCTGAAAAGAAACTTTTTTCTCCGCAAACGTAAAAAGGAAAAGGAGAAGGAAAAAAAATCTGGCAAAAGCTCTAATTCCTAGCGGCGCGCTTCAAGATTCGATCAATCGAGAGAGGGTGAAATTTCGCGAGTACACATCCCTCTCCCTTTTATTTCTCGGCCCTATTTTCCGAGCAACATCTATTACACCGTCGCGTCGCGAGTGAGCGAGCGAGCGAGTCTTCCTCTCATTCCCTCACCTGACGCCAAGAGAGGAGCCGCGCTTGATTGGATTGAAAGCTCAATTTACGCTTAGCTTCGTGCCTCGTCGCGCTGCAGTTTCCCCTCCCTCGCTCTCTTTTTATACGCGCCCAAGAAAATAACTCGGCGACGCTAGCTCTGCGCGCTAGTTTCACGAGAGAGGATAGTTTTCCGAATGATGCTAATTTAGAGTGGAAAAGTTGCCGCGGGAGAGAAACAACGCGTGTCGGGATAATTAGTCGGGCTTTCTATAATACATGTGCTGCAACTACTGCGAGTGTCTGAATAGAGAGGCGTAATATGTGCATCAGAGAGCGCCGCGACTCAATGGAATATAGTTATGGGTTCGTCCGTATTATGCGGATAGAGCGGAAACTTAAGTCGAAATCAATGATTAATATTACGTTCGGTATATGGGCTGTATGTATTCTGATTAGCCTCTCGGAATCATCATGATGCGAGATATTGTTCTATTATACACGATGCGTCGCAGAACTATAATAATTTTCAAACACGGAAATTGGATCTCCCATATACTACAACGCGCGCAGATTGTGATGAGGCAAATGGAAAAACGCCTACGCGCCATCTGTCGATTTTCTCCCCGTGAATCCAAATATACATCTGGGTCAGGGAAAAACTTTTCAACCGCCGCGGAAATAAAAACATCCGCATCCGGTATCCAAAATCATAAAGAAGGCAAGAATCAAAGCTGAAAAAAACGCTCCGGCTAATCCCGCCAAAGGTAATCACATCAGCTGGACCCACGCAGGTGTATCTATATATATAAGCCAAAGCCCGATCGCGCGCGAGCCCGGTAATCTCTGTCTGCGGATCCCCAAAGCATACAGCGGCGTCGTAGGAAGTCGCAAAGGAGGCAAAAAAGGAAGCAAAGGAAGCGGGATGATAAGGAGCCGCATGAAAGGGGATGTCCTCTGAATGGCGCTCTTTCGAAACTGCGATCGTCCTTGCTGCATTATTATTAGTAGATATATATAAGCAATACAGAACTGAGATTTTTAGATGAGAGACAATCGCGGCAACGGCGCCGAGCGCGAGTCATCATCGCCGGGCTTTTAATAAGCCTGAGTGCGCGCAGTTCTCGTGAAAGCCGCCAATAAAACCGACCTCCCCGCGGGACTATCAATCTCTGTATCGCTTAGTATACAGTACACACACGCGCGCGCGCGCGCGCACGAGCAATAGTAATACAGTTTTAGAGGAAATTAATAGGTATTAGTCTCGAAAATTCAATCCTCCCCGTAAAAATTCACTGCACGAAAAAGACAATTAGGCCGGCTACTCCTCGTCGCTGTTCCGCGCACAATGTGCAGGCCATAGCCATAATCGTTGTTTTCCTCGCGCGCTTATATATCGATGTAACTCTCTCCCTCGGGCGAATTGAATCGCGCGCCCGGAATTAGAGTCTGGGAGATAAAATTTTATTCTCTCTTTCTCTCGCTCACGTGCCGTGATTTCGCGCGAGAATCGAAAATATGCTCTTTTTTATTCCACACAGCTACTAATGGCTGTGCGCGAGATGATGCTTCTAATCACCTACATATATATATATAGCAATCAAGCATCAGTGTGAGAGCTCAATAAACGGCTTTTCTTTATCGCCGACACGCGCGGGAATCTTCGAACGCGTGCTACGATGCTCGGAATTTCATACTTGTTTTTATCATCCGCAGCCCAAGACTCGTCTATGTGTGTGCGTGATTATTAATTATCGGAAACCGATTGTTCTAAAATTAGGCGTGTGTTCTATACACATATATACGTATACTCGAGGGCGATCCATTCGCGACGCTAATTAAATTGCGTCGCGTGCGCGGTTACGTAAGTGCATCGTAATACTCGCGGCGAGGATACACGCGACGACTATAATACACGAAAAAAAATGAAGCACGCAGCCGAAATCTCTCTCGATCTGCAGCTGGAGGTCGTAAACAGGCTTCAGCGTAAATCGCGGCAAAAATTAGCGCTAAGCCCCCCTCTCCGCGCGTATGTGTATAAAACGTCGATAAGCTCCGTTAGGCTCTCGCGTTTGTTCTCGTTAGTGCGTCGCGCGACTATATTTCGGTTAGTCGAGTTAAACCTCCTCACGTGCATAGTATGCAGATCGGTTATATATGCAGTACAGCTCTTCCTTCTTTTTTGTTTTTTGCTTTTATGCCTTGCAGAGGCTTACGGGAGAATTGAAATACTCTCAGAGTGTCCCCAGCAGCATTCGACTGTATAACGAGCTTCAGAATTTAATTTTCGGGACCGATCGAGAAACCAAACAGTGCGCACTTGTCTCAAGTGTACATATAGCGAGCTGTCTGAATATCTACGTCAGAGCGTATCAACAAGTAGCTCACAATGGAGGGGGGTGTGGGATGACGGTTATATTAGTCTCTACATAGTTAACGTCGCTCTATTTATACACATCGATGATAATACGACGAGGCCGAAAATCGAGTGTATGCACAGTGTACCCGCGCACACGTAAGCCGGTGTTTCTATTAAACGGCGTCGCGCTGTGTAACGAGGAGATTATGCGAAATCGCCGCGATGATCGGCCTCTATCTCCTGCGTAATTTGACGTTTATCGTTCTCTGCGCGTTTGTTTGCACACCACGACGACGACGATGATGATGCAGTATACGTATATAGAGGGAGAGGAACGACCTAGAAAATTACCCATCTCGTCGCGTGTAACGCGAATTTACGGCTATCGAGAGCCCGTACATTAACTTACATATAATCCCACAATATCGATCTAGAAACTCCGAGAGTTAAAATTACAATGCAAATAAAACGAGTGTGCGATACTTTATTCTTTTCCCAATTAAACATCTATTATATCGGCTGGCTCGATCTCTTTTTCCCCGTCGGGAAATTCACGGCAATCTAACTTGTCGCCGGGTTTAATTATAGGCGGCGTGAACGTTGACGTCGAAAGAGTCGATATCGAACACACTGCAGTGTCTCTTCTAAAATGTTTCGCGAGGAAAAGGGACAGAAAAAAAGAGTCCCTCTGACGCGATGAGAGCGAAATTAGCATATTCCACTCGAAAGAAAAATCCCGGGGATATCGCCTATTATTATAGAACCCGAGGAAATGTGGCGCTCGGCGATGCAGTCGACATGTAATCGCTGGCACGTGAGGCGAATGTCGAGGAGAACCGATTTCAAGAGCTTCTCACCGCGTATATATACATACGGACGCGACGCTCAATTGAGATTCGCAGCGGCGAGCTTCTCTCTTTTGTTTGTTTGGCTTGCCGACGCGCGACTGCAAACAATCGTCCCTTATTCCTTATCATCGCGTTGTGTATATAGATTGTATTTATACCTTTGTGTGTGTGTGCTAATAGACTAGGCTTCTCCGTCGGCTTTAAAAATTCATCGATCCAGGGCGTAATCAGCAGAGAGCGAAGGAGGAAGAAGAAGAAGAAGAAAGTCCGAAGTCGTCCGTCTACTCGCTCTCTTCAGATATTGTTTCCCCGTTTCCGGACTCGGATAAGCGCGTGCCGCCTCTAAATTTCATTACTCGGCATTACTCTCTCGCAAGCTCGCAAGCTCGAATCGACAAGTTTAATTAAATAAGAAAACACAAGTAGAGGAGGAGCTTTTCTAGGCGAGATCCAATCAGTCCCTGATAGTTGGATGCAAAACTAACGTGTGAAATTCGCGATCGACAAGGAAGGACTTGCTCGATATAGTAGTATCAATATACATCGATCCGTTTTTTCTCAAAAATAAAAATAAATAAAAATGCCGAAAAAAGCGATGACATAACGCACGGGGAATTCGCATTCTGCATCATCACGGACGAATTAAATTAAAAACGTGCAGTCGAGCTGCGATATCGGCCATTAGCGAAATTGAATTATATTTTGTGTGCTCGGCGGAAAAACACGCACGCTGTGTCGTATCGAAAGCAAAAATAACAATAACAACGACGATAATTTCCCGATTATAAAAAAATCTGGGGATATTCGGTCGGTGGCAGGAGCGACTAGGCTATAAATCCGTATATAATCCGCGCGCAGAGCTGGGAAATCGCCTTTATTTAAACAATGCGCAATCACCGAAGCGTCGGCAGCAGACTGTAACAAACGTCAATTGCGAAGCGCTTCTACTTGCGCGGCCGCAACAAAGACGACGCAAACGCGTCATCGTAGGGATATATATACATGTACATCGTAGCGTGATGCAGCCGCATAAAAGAGCGAGGCGAGAGGCTGTCACAGAGCAGCGAGAGAGTATCGCCGCAGCAGCAGCTATACTACTACTTGCAGTAGTAGCTCTGTGTATAGGCTGTACAATCGTATCTGAAAGCGGAAGCCGACGACGCGACTCATTGTCTCTCTCTCTCTCTCTCGCTCTCACTCCGCGGTCTACGCCGCGCGACATTTCCTTCTCGCGAAACTCGCGCTTGGCGTATACAATGTGAAGTTAATCGACGAGTACTCTGCTGCTGCTGCTGCTGCAGTGTAGCTTTGCCGTGTGTTTGTTCGAATATTCCCTACTGCGCACTCGCAAGTCACGATAAGTCGGAGGAAGCTTCCGCAGGACACGCGGCAGCCTTTTCAGATCAAAAGAGGATCTTTTTGCGCACGTTTTATTTTCCCGCGTGAATTTTTTTCGTGTACAAAAATATACCAGAGAGAGAGATAGACGGCTGCAGAGAGGGTGTAATTTTATTTCTCCGATTTTAAGCGGCGCGGCGCGGCTACCGCCGCTAATTTCGTTAAACGAGTTGTTCGTTGATTCGATTAAAGAGAGAGAGAGAGATGCTGCCGCCGCCGCCGCCGGCGGAAAAGGGGCATTTTTGGATTCTCGCATATTACAAATCTGTTTACGCGTTTTTTCTCGGAGGCGCTAATTGATAGGAAGCGACGGGGAGCAACTCGATTATTTGTTTGTTGTATACGTATACGTACAACCAAGTCGAAGGATCAGCTGGTGTTTTTATCACACACCGTACTCGTGTACAATACTTGTGTAACTCGATTCCGATCGTCTTCAGCAGCTCCGCAAAAAAAACAAAATGAAATGAAACATACGGCTGCAGCGTACAGCCCGAAAAATAAATCTAGACGCTCTGTCCCATCCTCTCTGCACTGTGCGTATATATAGCGAGTATAGTCAACCTAATTAGCCGCAAGCGCACGCGGGAGAGAGAGAGAGAATTGAGCGAAGCGTATAGCCTCTCGGTACAGGCATAATGGTTTTACGCGGTTATTGACGTTTTAGGCCGAAATCTAATTATTCGATATACGTGAGCGCGCTCGTCTCTCTATATACTGCTACGAGGGAGTCATGACGCTGATGCCGCACACCGGACGACTGTACTATACACGTATACGTATACGCGACACGCGATGCTGCTGCGGTCGGTGGACCTGATATTTGTTTATTGCTTTATTTGCATTTATCGGACATTTGGGCAATATATAAATATATATATATATATATCGGCCATCAGTCGGAATAATCCTTCTTTTTATATTGCAATCTAAAGTAAACTGAAAATTCGAGAGGATTTTAAAAGACGCGCGCGGTTCCGCGCGTTAATCCGCGAGTAGTAAGTATTGTATACATGTATTGTATACAGCTGAGTTTTACGAGATACACGTGCGCAGCGCGGAGAGAACATAAGGACGCAAACGTCCGTTAATGGCTGACTCTCGTCTGTTTTATGGAATCCGCGTAAATTTCGCGCGCAACCCTTTTTTCGCCAAGTGTTTTCATTTGCCGTCGACGTGTAAACTTTTAAGAGTCGTCGTCGTCGCTGCCGCTGCTACTGCTGTAGATTTTATTATTCCTGTATACTGTTGCTTCTCATTTTTTTCCCGTCTCTCTCACACACACGCAGCAGGTTTCATTATCGCCTCGCGATTAGCCCAAGTGCAACGTCATAAAAAGCAGATTAGACGAAATAATCTCTTCCACCTCGGCAAACAGCAGTGCGCTTTGAGAGAAAAAATGTCTTAATTGTAAATTTACCCCCTCTGTGCTGTATATAGGTGTAATACCTATACCTATGGGCGCGCGGATCGAAATTATCGCGGGGGACACGCTACTATGCACGCAATAAGGCTTAGAGGAGACGAGAGTAATCCCGTGGACGAAAAAAAAGGAAGCGCGCGTCTTGTTCCACTTTGATCAGAACGGCCATTGAAAAGTGATGAGCTGCGCTCTTTTTCGGTCCTGCGGCCGTCAATGCGGCCGGTGATAGATTAACCTGACCCATTAACATTGTGCGCGAGATCTACTACTACTACTACTACTACTGCGGAATTGAAAAGTTCGTGCAGGGGAAAAAGCCCGCGGGTTTTAACCGAATTCCGCCTTTGTTTTGGGATTCAGAGAGAGAGAGAGAGAGGGAGACGGGATCGATCTTGATGCGCTTTTGCCTGGCGTACATATGTATAGTATATAGTCCGTCTTTGCGGATTGAACTTTTTCCATCAGGGAGAGAGAGGGAGAGAAATAGACGTAGTTTTATTTATTTCCAGTTTCGTCAGGTGTAGCAGAAAAAAGGAAATTTCACTCGGTATAAAAGGAAACGAATTTTCCTCTCGCTCTCTTTAATTTATCAGATTTATTGCTCGAGTAGCAAGTGTAATTACGTCAAGTGCCGCGGCGGACACGATATCCTCTCGCTTTGACGGTATTCGCAAAAAAAATCGCGTATATTCGAAAGGAAAAAAAATCATCCGCTCTCGATTTGTTATATCAATCGCATATGAATGAAAAAAATGCGGTACAATCGAACGAGTCTCGAGTGCGCCATTCGCTATATATCTAGGTATATCGCTGACAAGGGGCGGAGGCATACGTAACGCAGTTAGCGACTAGTGCGCCTTGCGATCAGCATCACGGCAACTAATAACTCACGAGTCAAGCTGTACAGCACTGACGCGAACTCTCTCACGAAGTCGTCGTCTGCTGTAGGTCTCGATTCGAATTTGATGGAACACCGCGAGGCGGAAGCTGCTTAAACGATCGAAGCCTCATTAGAGCGAATGATCCTGCGGAAAGTCGGAAAAATCGTCGATTTCATTAGCATGTCTTCGTCTTCGCAGAAAGAAAGCCGCTTATAACCAACTCGAGTCGAACGAAGCAATTAGGACATTATTTCGAATTATCGAACGGGGGTGTTTGGGAGGAGACGGAGATGCTCTTGGAGGGGGTCATCTCGCATTGAAGACAAGAATCCAAGAGGACTTTCTGGACGCAGACGTACGGGTTTCGTGACAGGCGAGCCGTTTGAATTAACGTGGTTCGTTGTCGACGAAACTTGCACGATTTGCAACCATCTCTGCAGTGCGACAAGTGCACACAAATTATATAGCTATACACTACTCTGGCAGGCTTAATCTTCGCCGCCGCTGCTGCTGCTGTCGCTGCTACTCGAGCGCGTAATATACGCGTATAATAACCCCAGCAGCGTTTCCGCATATGCGTCTGTCGCTATCTCTCTCTGCAGCAAACGCGAGGAGCTCAAATTAGTTTATAATTACCCAACGATGAAGCCCCGCGCGTCATATCAAACGTTTTACTCGCTAATTGCTTTTACATAATATCATCTTGCGCGTCGCATTCGTTCACGAGGCACTTGGGCATTTATCTTTATTTTTTTCGAAATTTTCATCCACGTGTATATGTATAATCGAGCGCTCTCTCTCTCTCTCTTGTACACGCGTATAACGGAGCAGAGTATATATAAGTAGTCTCGAGGCGGCAGTGCAGCAGCATCAGTGGCAGCGATAAACGGGAGTCGAGCTCGGCGGTCTACTTAGGGGCTTTGGGCTCAACTTGAGATTAACTTGAGGTTAATTCAGTTACCGCGAGGGTTGAGAGAGGGAGAGAGAGAGAGAGAGAGAGAGAGAGAGAGAAGTCGCGACCCCGAGGCTCCTATTAGTATTACATCTACTATTTAGGATTAGGTTTACCCGACGACGACGCTTCCGCTTATTACGAGCGACGCCGACGATTTTCGCGGCCCGGCGAGCAGCTCGAGGTTAAATGCTAAACGCTCTTCCATTATATGTATATATACTACTGCCGAAAAAGTGCGGAGAAAAGAGCTCTTTTAGCCGAGGAAACTTGCTGTTTTCGCAGCTGAGAGCTATGCTGTTTGACTTTCCTCTTCTCCATTGTGCGGCGAGAGAATTTCGAAGTCTCGAGGATGAGAAGCAAGTAGACGGTAGAGTGTGAAAATTGCTCGAGCGATCGCATAGCAAAAATCCTGATAACGTCGTTATTTATATAATAATGGAGCGCGGAATATCAAATCTACTCTGCACTCGCCGATGAGAAAAAGCTGGAGCAATTAGCTTCATCGAGTACTTTTCTTCTTCCTCCTTCGAGAGCTTGTTTTTGTTTTCGTTCGAGCTTTCGCTGATGTTGCGTTCTTTTTGGCTTCGGTGTTTTACGGCACGTATATGCCTATGCTGCAGCCGAGCGAACAATTCTCCCGAGTATATAAGTAAAACAGAGTCGATAAACATTTCGCATAATATGTTCTGATCGCGCCGCTTGGACCTTTCCGTCTCGTGCGAATGTACAATAGTATAACAAGAGAGAAAGAGAGAGAGAGTTGCGTAACGCTGACCCAATTACCTTTGCGTAGCGACCGTCGAAACAAAAAATATAGCGCGCACGTGATTTATAAACGTGCGCGACTATCGATTTTTCGCTCGCGATGCGCTTATTACACAGTATATAATTATTGTGCACTATAAGGATAATTTTCAGAAACGAAATAACACAGCGTTACACACACGGCTGAATTCGCGTGAACAAATCGACGAGTAAACGAGGCGCGATTATATATGATGTTTCAGCAGCAGGCATACAACTCTGACGTCGCTCGCACCTATAAAAACAAATAAACATCACGACTGTCAATATATGTAGCAGGATCTCTCTCTCCCATAGAATTCGCGTTGTGAAAAGAGCCGTTATGTGTGCGCGTATATGTATATACATAAATATACAGCACGTGCGGAGCGATAGGCGAATTCGGCGACGGCAGCATCATTCGAACGTGAAGACCGTTTAAAAGTTCCCCAGCCGTGACGGCTCAATGGAATTCTATTGATCATCGATGAACGCGTTCGTGTCATATACTCTACAGTCCCTGTCCCACCTCTTCCTCTATCTCCTCCCCCTGTGTGTTTCTCGCGTTCGATTTGCTATATGCACGTACATGTATATGTGTCTGTGTGTGTATATAGCTGCTTGTTAGCAGGACACGACTGCTACTGCACTTTTCATGCCTTTTTGATGCGAGTACAGCGGGCGTCAGGCCAATTTTCTTATATTTCCAGCGACTCTGGCTTTTACCGGTTTTTGGCAATTTCGAATGAGGAATGTATGTTCGAACTTTTTCTTTGCGCTTCACAACCTTTGAAGGAAGTAATACTGCTATTTATTTTGTTACGGGCAAATACCCGATAAAAATGATCGCGATACGCTCGATTCGAACGAGTTAACTTAGAATTAAGAACGATCGCATACGTTGTACAAAAAGGTTACATAGTTCAAGAGTATACGCTAACCGTATTACAGATCTAGAATTCGAAGACCAAGTCAATCACCGGTTATACAGTTTAAACTTTGGTTTGCAGCTTACAGACGAAACGTTTGTAAACGACATTAACGGTTAAGTACGTATGCAAATTTAATAATTTATTCGCTTAAAATAAAAGCTCTTAATTTAAGTGCATTCGACTGCGTAAAATAATAAAGGTTACAAATTTGTTCGTTTATATTACTGCTTCTGATTTCCAATACACGATGGAAAGACTATAGTCAATACAGTCCATTTTCGAGCTGGTAAACTGCTGCATGAAGGCATTGAATTGTGAAATGAAGCTGATGTGTGTGCACAGTATCGCGCTATTCATTTCAAAACAGCTTATGAAAGAAATTGTTTTATTGATCGATTTTGCTCAATACCGCGTGCTAATATTGTTCGAAACTGTCAGCTTCATTCTAGGATAGACAGTGAAATTTGTTATTTTGGACATACATTTTCTTGAATTCTTTTTTCAAACTTTTCGAAAGATGAAAATTCAACAAAGGGTCACTAAATATTGAATTCAACTTTGCACTATATAAATTTGATTTGAACAACTTTACAACAAAAACAATACAGATTAATTGAGTCATACACGCTTATGTGTACGTACACATTTATAAATATGCTCTTTGTTTGATATTTAGGTATGGATTTTAAATAATCATTTTCAACATTAACACGCATCAATGCGCATAGCCACGACTATCATTAACAGCATTATAAATACGTAAACAATATTATACAGTAAAATAAATCAAATTTAAGTTACTGCAATTTTACTTATAATTTAGTCGAGGAAAAATAAACATTAAGCCTTTTAATTTTATATACAAAAATGTAATATTGTCTCGGGACCTTACACAAATACAAATTGTTAGCTTCCATCGTTAGAAGCGTAATCAAAATAAGAATATAGATACAATATCATCACAAGCACAGAATTCGAATTACTGGCTGTGTAGTAGTAGTGGGAGAAGAGGAATATTTAATCTCACACACGCTTCCTAACATTCGTTTACTCTATGCTCGGTCCAAACTCGTAGACACAGAGTATAACATTACTAGTAAGCTTGTAAATAAGATTGGAAATAGCGAAATCGAAGGGAAACGGAGAGCTCTTATAAGCCGATGAGCGAGCAGTCCCAAGCGCAGTCAAGCTTCTAATCTCGACCGGGTTGGTTGAAGGAATACTTACAAAATTAGTCTTTGGCCGTGCAGAGCAGCGACAAGAACTCGAGGATGAACTCGTTCCAGGCATTGGATCTTAGCATGTATAGAACAGATCTGCAGCTCCACATTCCAGCCAACGAAAGCTGCAAGAGCACGTATCACTGGCTGGCGCGAGTTCCAGCCTACCATCAGCCTACCGTCAGTGCAATCGATTTCACCCAGCACACTTATTATCCGAACAACAGGTTCGATAACAACAACTATCAGAGGACATATAACATGGTAATCTTAAATAACGGTGCTCGAAACATTTTACCAACGTCGAACCTTGTAAACGGCGAAGGGGTCACTCAGCACGAATTATATTCACATCGTACAAAGAACACTGGAACTGTGTTGGAAAATTCAGCGTACGATTACGACGAGAAAGTCAACAACGACCACTACTATAGACATCTTGGAAGCGCAGATAGTGTGGCAGAAAGCAAGACAGAAGATGTGTCGATCTATTGGAAAGGAACGCTTGAAAACCGCAAAGCTGAAATATGGTCTTCTGCATGGGATAACAGGAAGGACGAGGTATCCGACAAACAAGAAACGAACGTCGAGTTGTGGTCTCTAAAGCCTCCTGCGAGAATGACCACGTGGAAATTCAACCAGCTCTGCGAGTTGTATCGCACAACGCCATCAATCGGTCAACTTAAGCGTCATCTAGATAAACAATGGAAGATTAACCAGAGATGCTACTGCTGTGGGGAGTCACCGGTACACTTTGCTGTCAGGCTCAACTCCATCGAGCTTATCGATCTAATATTCTCCAAGTAAGATATTTCTTTTTTCTAAAACTTCAACGCACGCGTCAAAAATTTTAGAGGCGGAATAAATGTATCTTCTATCACTAGAGTTAACTCTACGTAATACGATTGTTTCGATTACAGCGGAGGAAAACTTGAACTGACGAACAATTTGGGACAGACAGCTCTGCACGTCGCCTGTGAGCTGAACATCGACAACATGGTGGCTCGTCTACTCGATCTCCGCGCAAACCCTCTCGCAAAGAATAAGATAGGAGAGACGTGTATGGAGACGTGCAAGAGAAGAGGCCACGTCTCTGCGGCAGAGGTCGTTCTCCGGAAGACCAGAGCCGATTTGAGTCTAGCTGACCCCGAGGACTACCTGATGATGGCTGTACGCCACGGGTCAACGGCCTTCGTGGAGCTGTTCCTGAAATACAGAGCGGACATCAATTACAAGGACAAAGAAGGAAACTCGGCCGTCTCCTTGGCACTCGAGCTGGGTCACGAGGAGCTTTTGGACTACCTCATCGAGAAGAAGGCCGACCTCACGGGAATCTATACGACGGAAGACAACAGTCTGCTGCACCTTGCCTGCAAGTGGAATCGTCAAGCCTGCGTGAAAAAACTTCTACGCGCTGGAGTGTCGGTAAGTTCGCGTTTTCATATTTTTCGGCTCCTTCCAAATATTCGCTCATACAATATGATTCATCTGCTTACAGGTTCACGCATTGAACATCAAGCACGAGAAGCCACTGCACGTGGCAGTGCAGCACTCCTCGTTGAGTATTGTCGACTCGCTACTGCACTACAGCTCGGACATCGATGCTGAGGACTTCTGGAGGCGCACACCTCTGTACCTTGCCATACTCGGCAATAAGATAGCAATGGCCAAGTATCTGCTGAGCCGCGGGGCCAGCACCAAAGGAGTCATCTTGCCACTCCTCTGCAGGCTCGAGAGCAAAGATTGGTACATCATCAAGCTGCTCGTCAATCACGGCCTTCACCTCGACCAGGAAGACCAGCTTAGCAAGAGGCTCTTCGACGGCGCGGTCAAGTATATCAATGTCGAACATTTTTGGTTCGACGCAGAGACGACGCATGCGAGTCGTCATTTGTAAATAGAAGCTTCGTGAGATTTTCGTAAGACTGCTCATGTGTATTATAATATTGATTTGATGGTAAGAATATGTGTCCAAGCTCCTGCGCGAGCTCCTACTGAATGTAATTAAGGCGGGATATCATCGGAGATACCCTGCGTTTTGGCGACTTACGAATAACATTAGCGATGAATATTTGAGAATGTACTCGTTTTAAGTATTTTACCGCACTAGACTGAATATTTTACTTGTAAGTACGTACAAGAGTAATTTTTTTGTAATTTTGAAATAATGCGAATATATCGTACGACATTTGTAAACGTATATGTTGTGACACTACTATGAATATATATAATCTATCAACTTTGTGAAAAAAGTCTCTGCTAAATGTAACCATAAAAATAAATTGTCAAGATATTCCTTCATTTTCTTCATTTTTTATAAACAATTCCGAAAACGTACATGCATGATTCATCAATATAGTCAGAATATAACTATTCTTATAATAATCAATCACATATAGTTATGACCAATACTATTGAGAAAGATTAAGCAGATATATATATTTTACTAGAAAAAAAATACTGAAATATTCTTTCGAAATTAAGTGAAATTAAAGTTTTCATGCACTGGTACATTAATGACTTTCAATTCTATTGTATTGATTAGGAACTATAGCTCAAATTGCATGAAAAAAACCCATGCGCACTTGTTGCCGTACAAGTATTCGCTTTGAGCCCCTGTAATATAAGTAATCGAATCGCATAAAAAAATGAGATAACCATTTGAGTTGAGAGTTTTTCTGCTTAACGGGAAACATTTTTTAAAAGATAGATAATATAATTTGAGCAAGCGCTCGAATCGAGAATTTCGATCTCGCTTTCGAGCTCAATTTTCGTATTATCGAAAGCCATCTTGAAGTGGTGTTCAAGTCGAAAATATGATTCAACAAAAGCAAAGCAAGATATCGGCCCGCGCGCCTCATTTCCCTAGTATAGATAAACAAGAGCAAAACATCGGCGCACGGCAGGGCCCTAATCCACTATATAATTTGAGCAAGCACTGAAACGGGACTGGTTCAATTTTTGTACCAAAAGACGCAATGGTTAGTTTTCGAACATTCAATTGGTCGTACTT